>KB670803.1:109421-198718 GCA_000349105.1 Anopheles epiroticus
GGTTCAGTTTGCTGGTGGCAAGTAGCAGTGAAAGATGGTAGTGTGACGGAGAGTTGTTGTTTTTGAGAGGAAAAATGAGACCACTGTTTCGGTGCGAAGGGAGATAAGGATGCGATTTTGACGCCCTTTTCGTTGACTTAAAGTTAAAAGACGTTAAAAAACGACACGTGCTTGAAGCGTGGGGAGCGTTTGATTGATGAACAAGGAGAAGGCAAATTAATAGCAAAGGGCAGATATTAATTGGTTTTTTGATCCCTGTTTTTTTTATAAACACAAATCGATTCACTCGGGCAGGAGATGGGAAGTAGGGAATGAGAGAAAAGATTATTTTTAGCTCTTTATATTATTTTGAGCCGTTTTTTTTGCCTTTTGCCTTTTTGAGCCGTTTTGTCAGCTTTTAAAAGATTGCTCCTAGGTCATTCTCGGTATCACATTAGCAAGTTTTGTTTTTATTAGATTTGTTTGTGTTTTTTGTCTAGAGATAAAAATTATGCAGACTTTTCGTACAAAAATATAATGTTTATGGTTTCTAAAGATTTGGCAACTTTTTTACACTCTCTTTTGGAAAAAAAACTTTCTTGCAAAGATACCAGTCGGCGATGTCTGCAAAGAGTTTTAAAACACCAATCAAGCATGAATTTTCTCAAAGCGCAAGGAAATAATCACAAAAAGAAAGAAAAAGAGCTTCAAAGTTATGAAACCTGTTTTCAATTAGCACAAGAATTCAAATTCATTTGAACGGTTTGAACCATGGGCAAAGCAATTTAGCGGTGGCCAGAGTCGACATCGCGTCGTGACCGTAATGAAGCGAAGCAATTAAAATTCAATCACCTACGAGGAGCAAAACTTTTGCCGAAGCTCGTTTTACAACCACGCACCGAAACGGAGCGTGACGGTAATGGGATGGATAATTTTCACGACAAGGCTTCAGTTTTTCGCAACTGTGCTCTTTTTATCAGTTCATTTCTTGCAAAGTTTCGTAACGGAGGTTCTTGGTTGGTGCTTTAAAGATTCGTCAGTTAAATTTTCATTTTTCCTGCACGCACTTTTTCGGTCGATTGTATTGGCTGCTGCTTCCCGTTTGCTGGGGGATCGCTCGCTCACCGGTGAAAGTTTTGATGTGTTGGATTTGTGCATTGAACCGCACACCGTGCGATTGCCACGGTGCGATCGGTTGTGTACGCCAGGCAGTGGCACAAATCGGGCACAGTGTGCCGGAACAAAATCAATCTGATCGAAAGCATCCCAACACCGGGGGCAATATATCAAGAGTGTCGCCTCCCGTCGCTGGTACGTACGTACGTGTGCCCGTACGCCAGGAGAAAATATTCAATTTTCTTACCATACTTCGTTGCCGGGGTAGAATATCGCATTTCATCACCATCATCATCATCGTTCGTTGTCGTCACACTCGCCTGTCGTGGTCGGAAGGCAAAAGCATGAAGGATGTGAATGCATCCTTCCGCGGTGCTATCGCAAAACGGTTCCAATATTTGTGGTGTGTGGCTTTTTTGCGCCAAGCAGACGGAAAGCCAACGGAACGGCGGTGGATCCGACCGGAAAACAGTGAACTTGGCAAATGCAGAACAAATTGCATTTGCGGCAGCATGTGGCAGCCTGATAAGGTGCGGAACGTTCAGCAGCGAAGCGAGGAAAGGCACTTTTTTTTCGATACAGAAAACGATTGCTAACGAAATCCGTTTTTGTCGCCGTGCTTTAGATCGTGCTTGAAGCTGACGAAAAACGGGTACCGTGCACAACGAAGTCCACAGAATCGAAAGAGATAGATCGCACAAAACGAGATAGCATCTAAATGTTTCCGGTAGTCTTGTTCGGTTCTACGCCGCACATCAATGTCAATCGATCGCATTGCTGCTTTTCTCCTTTAAGGAGGTTCCAAGACATAATATATTCTTTGTTTCTAGCTGTGTCGTTTCGGAAAATACAACCAAACCAAATAAAAGCTCCATTTCTCTATGTTGGTATGATGTTCGCATAATGCTGCCCCCAAATGATGCATCCCAAATGTCTTTCCCTAAACACCGATAGCCAAGGGTACGTTAGTTCGGACGCTTGCCAGAGGCTACACGTTTGTTAACAGCCCAGGGTACAAAATAAACATGGGCGAAAAACAGGACGACGGCCGATGCCCGAGACGGGTGCGCGTCATGTAATGTGTTCTCGTTTTTACTTGTTTTTCCTGCCTGCCTTGTCAGATGAGGGTGAAGGATGGCTTGGGTGAATTCAGGGGAAAAGGGCGAAAGAAAAAAACATTTGGTTATGATAGAAATGTTTGTGACCATCAGTTAAACCGATTGGAACAAAAGAGCATTCGGACCAAATGGTACGGTTGTTGGGATTCAAACAGTCGGCAATGATGAGTTAAGGATGAAACACATGAGTTGAACTTTGTACGGTGAAAAGCTTGTGTTTTGCAATATTGTGCTTGATTTTTTGTATTTTCTATAACTACTTACTTTTTGTTTAAAGATTGCTAAACTATAGGCTTGTAAGGTGTCGTGAACGTGGCGATCGTAACGACAACGACAACACTTGTAGTATGCAGTGTAAACCATAAAGCCTAGGATTTATAGCAGATTATGGCATGTAGACTTATAGCGGATAATAGAGTACGCCTTAGCAAAGGGAAAAAATGGCCGTTATAAACTGTTTTTGCAAAATTCGCAATATGTCACAATTTTCTCAGGTTTTTTCGTTTGGTAAAATTTGTGCTTAGGATTTTTATGTTTTCATGTCGTTTAAGACATTCAACTTTTGAAATTTTCAAAAATATTCATAAAGCTTTAACTTTACAGTGCTATAAACTATTATTGAGTGTTCTGTTGCCTCTTCGTCTCCGGTTGCGCATTTATTATTCATTTTGTGGATCAAATAAAGCGATTCGTTTTACCGTTAAAATTCATTTTGCTCTGATAACACTCATAAAATCTTAATAAAATCCAACCCTCAGTTAGCAAAAAATCGAAGCAAAGTAACGCACCCCCCGTAATTGATTCCATTTTTACGCTGCTGCTTCCTGAAGTAAAATCTACTTAATCAAAACATATTTGACCGTGATCGGTACGGCAGCCGCTCGCTCGAGAATAATAATTTTAAAGCTCTATGCGCGAATGCGCTGGCTAATTTTATGCTTGCCTCTTCGCACCCGGACGCTGGGTGTACGTTGGTAGCATCAAGCAGCGATGGTCAAATATTTTAGAAGCGATAAATCGAATCAACTGCGCTCACCGGCCCTCGCTGGTGTGCTGTCGGTCGAGCGCGAGATGGTATGCGAAATAAACACAGGCCCCGAAAAATCCTCGCCCACGAGGAAGAAATCTGTACCGCAGCTTCTCGCCGGTTGATTGATGGGAAGATGATTTATTGAGTTTTGTTCGCCCAGCGGCCCACGAGACAGTGTGTGTGTGCGTGTGCATGCAGCAGCGTTCGCAACAAACAACCGGCACCGAACCGCGTCTGGCGGATGGGAGATTACGATTGATTGCATTTCTTATGGGATTTTCGGACGCTCGGTTTCCCTTTTTTTTCGTTTCGGAATGGAGCCACAAAACCGGTGCACAGCGATCGATTCTTCGGGAAAGGATTCTTCATTGTCTTTGAGCTGTTTATTTGTGTGCTTGTGTGTTGCTTTCGGCGACGTGTAATGAGTGCGTCCGTGCTGCGAGGGCTGCAGCAGGCTTCGGGCCCGAAAGGGATGGTTTTTTTTTTCTTGTGTACGGCTCCTCGAGCGACCAAAGGGCAATGAAGGATTAGTGTGGCATTTTGGCACTCGTGGAACGCATAGCCCGTTCCATTCCGACGCTCGAAGAGTGATGGCCGCACGAGTGCGACCGAACCGGCAAATCCAATTCCATGACCACATTCCACATGCCACTACCGAGGGTGGCGGTGGTGATGATCGGCAGACGAAAGCACAAAGACAAATGTTGAATGCCCAGTGTTGCCAATTTCATCCCACCGAAACGCCCGGTTGCTGGTGAGCTGGTGTGCGGATAGCGATGCTGCAGCATGCGCACAATCGCAGAGTGTGTCAATTTTATTGGCATATCCGGCGCGGACTGAAGCGGATACGACCGGCAGTGTATCTGGTGGTTCGAAAAAATGCTAGCAACACCTCTTCACATCGGTATGCGAAAAGGAATGAGCGGGGTGAACGGTTTTTTTGGGGGTATTATCCTCTCGATTCCATTCTCTTTTCCTGTCTGGCCCCGGAATGGCGTGAGTGGTGGGAAGCTTTAGTTGCTTTATTTGATTGCTTCGGGTGACGGAGATTAGCTTCGTTGATGGCATTTCTTCTGCCCCGAGTGTGTGTGCATGTGTGTTGTTATTGTTGTCAGGATATGTGGGTGCCACGATCGGGAATGGGAAGCAGTAGGACAAGAAAAAGACAAAGCCACACACGCTCACAAACAAAGAGCTTTTCCCGGCCAGCGATTCGTTTGACTAACATTAGCTCCAGTTCCGCACGGGTTCCGGTTGGCTGTGTATTATCCTGTCACCTTCTTACCTTTCGTATCCCGCTGTGTGCGAACATTGGACGGTATTGCAACGATTGAACCAATTTGTGTACCGGCAGATACACTCCGCCACGCGCCATTCTACGGTGAGCCGGTTCGGGCTAAAGTGAGCCACTCCGGAACGGAAATATACATTTCCCAGCGTTTGCGTTCGGCAAAGGTAAGACACAAATCCGGTCAGCAGCACCAAGAGTAGAGCTGTGATGGGAGTCCTTTTTGTGTTTGTGCAAAATGATGGAAGCGCCTCACACTACATGTAGGTGCCGGCAAGATATGGGAGGTGGCTGGTTGCGAGGCCCATTAAAAACGGAAACAATTTGCATTCGTTTTGCATACCGCGAGCCAGTACGACAAATGCTATGAAAATGAGGGAATTGAAGGAAGGAAAACTGGGGCCGGAAAATCATGAAGTGGTGGTGCGTTTATGGGCTTGACAGTTCCGTTCCTTGGAGCGATTGAATTGAACGTGAATTTGAACTGAATGAGTTATTTATGGCGTGATGACGATTGGAATGGCATTTAAAACTCAAACAGCTTTGCCATTCATTGGAAATCGTTTGAGACACGTCAAGGACGGGCGAAGTGGAGGCTTGTTTCATTCTTTAGACTTTAATGTATGCATTCAGTTGAGTGTGCGTGTTGTAATCCTCGTTAAGTCTTAGTTTTACAATAAAATAAGAAATTTATTTACTAAAACCTTACATATACTCATCCCTACAAGTAAATTTACATAAAAACCATTGATTCTCTGACAATCACTTCTACACGCCTCATTACCATCACACATAACTCAGGCGCAAATTATGATTCGCCTGACAGTAATTAATTATTCCACACGGCAAGCCACCACACACCTGGTTTGGATGGGGCCCATCGCTTGTTGTTATCTTACACGATCCGTAGCAAAATCGGCCTGCTCGAATATATTTCACACGAGCGCCTGTACACGCACAAGCCTATCGCGCGCAATGTTAACGTGATTTATTGAAAAACCTACGCAAACGGTCGATTGGTGATACAGTGGGTGCAAACCCAAAGGTCGCTTTCACCGACTACCATCGATTGTGCGAAAATCAATGATCCATTTACAATATCTGAAGAGGAACGGAATAAATAATTAGCAGAGCGAGTGTGTATCGGATAAGGGATGTGCGAAAGGTAATTGGTGAATTATTTTGAAAGGATAAATGTATTCGATAATCATGTATTCGATTTAATGCCGTTGAAAGCTGCTTCGCAGTTTAATTGTTTAATATTGTAAACAGTTGTTTTAAAATCACAAAAGAATCTGCCGCAAATTGCTATGGTCACAAAGCATTTTATTCTGCAAAGAATTGGAACGGACACAAGAGAATAAATAAAGTATTGCTTTGAATTCGAAGGACTAAACAACGCAACGAGTTGTTGCAGATTTGAAACATTTTAATCCGTAAGATATTTGAAAGAAATAGAAATATTCTTTTCCTGCTACACTATCAGCAGACAGTGATAGATTTATGTAAAAGTCCTACTTCAATTTGTACAGTAGTACATAAAACAGTAATACAAACCGTGTTTGTTCTTGCTTTTATACTTTTCTTAATAATTGCTAAGCAAAGCGATAGTAGATAGTAATGGGTAAAAGGTTAGTATTCTAAAATCGAATTCATATGTTGTAAAGTTCACAGCCCGGTCAGCATTCCATAAATCAAACTTTACCGAGTCGATAGAATTGATCTGCGGTTTAAACCTTTGATAAGAGCGAAATGCTAGAGACCTACCCTTTGAAGCGAATCACAGAGCACATCACCAATCATGTGTGATAGTTTTCATGGGAAAAATGTGCTGATTTAGTTTTAGTACATTTTTTGGTAGACTGGAATAATCATATAAATATTCATTTTCCACAAATATATGGCTAATTAAAGATGTATTTTTGCTGCAGACAGAAAACTAAAAAAATGCCTTCACAAAGTTCAATTGTCGTCCACGTGCCATGTGGTGAACAAATTCAAACAAACTCGATCACGCATCTAATCTAATTAATTCCAATCAACGTACATATTTCAAAGGCAACAAAGCAACACAAACCAAATACACACGCACACAAACAAAAACGAGAATGCAAAGCAGCAAGAGGTGCATCCAATTACCGGTGTTGACCGTTTTTGCTTCTATTCGTGTATATTTCTAATCACATCTCGTACCGTTTTTCACACTTCCACCACATTCTGCGCGTTATCGATTTCAAAGAGCGAAGCTATGCGTGAGGTTTTCGTTCTTTTCTCTTTGCGAAAAAAAAAAGATCAGATAAATTATTCGTACGCAATCGTTGAACTAGCTATGATCCATTATGCATAGGAGCAGGTGGCTGCGGGACAACGGAGTCAAACATGTGCCAGTAGGTGGAGGGAAAAGCTCGATTAAAAGGTCAGTTGGCGGTCTGTCGTTGCATTGGTATTGTTTCTCTCTTGCTTCATCCAAGACCACACATTACCAACGCCCCCCCCCCATATCATCATCATCCTCATTTAGAGACACGGCAACACATCAAATATTTGTCCACCGTCCATTAAACGCACCGTGACAGCGGCTTCGCGCGCTGACGGTGAAGTACTTGCTGGTGCGCTTAAATGCGTGTTTTAGAAGCGGTCCCCAAAATTTCGTGCATGAAACTACTTTGCTTTGGCATTGGGGTTGGGTGCTGGCTACAATCCACCGGTCAGCGAGGTGAATATGTAGATCATCCTTCTAGTTTTTGAAGGTGATGGATCCACCATCCAGGGCCATTACCGTTGTCGCTCGATCATGCGTGTGGAGGGAAGGCGCTCACGGTGAGGTCCTACTCATCAGCAGCAAAGCAAATAGAGGCACTATTAATATACCACGGATCCGGTCTGCCCATGGCATGTGTGTTTGGCCACCGAACGCTGCTGATGGGACCGAGCGTGTACGAATTACGGGCAAATGGAGCACTTACCGTCCCAGACGATTAGTTTTAGAACGGCCCTGACGATGGGGCCACCACCGACCGACACTATTTTGATGTTGCGTTTAGTTACCACTGCACTGGCTGCATATGAGCCCCTGCCTCACCGCACTCCCCATGCACTTTGCTCGCTTCGTTGAATGTTTTTGTCCATCAAAACAGTAGCAGCTAGCGCACGCAGCGGATGGGCGAAGCAGACCTGTTTTGCTGCGTAGGAAAATAAACATTTGTGACACAGATGAAACAACACATCCGCTAGGCAGATTAATTACAAAGCATAGTGCTTCGAGATTAATATCCGAGCCTCGGATGTATGTTGTGTACTAACACGATGTACTAAGATGATTACAAAGCAGATCAGTGCCGATTATGCGGCGGTGTGTGTGTTCTTTTTTATTCATTTTTGGGTATGCTCAAAAACAGATTATTGATTCTTTTTTGAGTACATACATCATTCACACGGAAAGGTGAATTATTTTTGTTTTTATTTAGTAGGGACGGCCAGGCCGTATTGCTAAGGTGATTTAATTTATCACTGGTGAATTTCGATCAATATTCCATCTTTTGGGCTAATTTGAAACATTTATACATAATTTCCTCAACATTTAGCGTATTGTTATTAACGTGTCGCAAAATAACGTTGGCAAAATCTTCTCACAGGGTTTACCAAGGCATTTTTAGACTCGTGCGTCGGTCAACCAAAATTCAAGGATGAGTCTAACAATGTAGTCATCCTTGGACCTCTAAATGATGAGGGATTTGTAGCTCTAAACTATTTTTCCCTTGTTGTTAGTGTTAATTTACTGTCAGAAATTACCCTTTTCCTTGAGCGGTAAGAAAAATACGTCTACTTCTTCGGCAAATTATTCTTCAAACTACAAGAACTTTGTTAGAAAAGCATGGAAACCTGTACAAACACAGCCTTCAGACTACTAATTACTGCGCTTGTACAATTGCACGATACAGTTTCACGCTTCATGCCACTATCCTACACAAACAACCCAATTTTAAAGTTGGTAATGAATGCTTCAACATGCCAACGGGGATGTACGGTGTTGGTGTGTCTGAGGAACAGAATTCTTGTTTTGTGCTGTCTCGACACACACCCACATCTGTGTAAGAGCACGCAGCAAAAGAACAAGCAAGCACGTTGCAAAGTAAAGAAGGAGGGAAATAGTTTTGTCTGTAATAGAATTTCGTGCTAGTTTTCCGCCTGCAAACCGACTTCCAATCCATCTTAATAGTGAAATAGTGAACCGCAAAAAAACAGGGAAGGTTTCTCCGTACCAAAGTTTGGTTTTATTTTGTTCTCGTCTGCAATAAACTTGCAGAACACAACAAAGTAGCAGGAGGGGATAACCTTCAAACGGGTGAGGAAAAACTGGAAACACTAGCCAGACTAACCCGGTGCAGAAGATGTGCAAAAGTGAGAACTTTTGTGTCTGAAGTCTAGGGTAGGGTTTTTGAAGCGTGCCAGAGTGGAGCGCGCTACGGTTAAGTAATACAGTGGAACAGACTTTTCCCGGATGAGGTTTATGATGAACTTAATCAGTGACAAACGGCCCAAAAGGAAGCCGGTGATGATCATTTAATTAACGAAAGTGAACCAACGCCAACCACGGTCCAGCACGAGCGCGTGGAGTTTGCGGCACACAAATCCAAACCTCACCCAATTTAACAATAAACAAACAACTCTGGTGAAAAGAAAAGATCATTTGCAGCGAAAAGCGGGACTATTGTTTCGGAGGAGAGTTTTTCTTCTCTGTTAGTTTGTGGCTGCTTTTCGGGGGGGATTGATGGTCTACAGTGGAAGCGAAGGATTTATCAGTGAATTTTAACCACTTCCGGAATGTGGAAACACGAACCAACGGAAGCAAGAAAAAAAAAACAATGGCTATGTTTATTCAGCAAGCAGCAAAGCGAGGAGTGGTCTTATTAGCTGACCGTTCGATGTAAACGACCGTGCAAGAAATGAAGGGACCGAAACGAAGGAAACGACTTAACTGTAGCTTTGTCCACTGGCGGTGCGTGTTTGGACGAGTGGAATTGCAACACAGCGAACCACCGTCCCGCTTTTAAATGGTTAAAAAAAGAAGGAAAGGAAGGTGCCGCAACCCAGCCCCGGCACACACATCAAACATGCGGCCCGCCGATGGAGCAGCCTGGTGGCTTGTGGCGAGCAAACAAATAAAAGAAAACAACATCATAATCTCTTCATCTTATTCGGTAGTAATTCCATGCGGCGCACTACGGTGACGTCGTACCATAAAAGTGGAACTAAAAAATGGAACTGAAGTGAAAAAACAAGCTCCTATACACACACACACACACACACACTTTGGACACATTGCGACGAAGTGTGCGTGTGGAGCCATTTTGGGCTGCCAGCCAGGGGAAAGGGAGACCGGCGGCAGGCTGGCAGCATTATTATAATTTTTCGGTTTTAATTCCTTAGCTCCAGCGCACGCCTGTCGCACTGTTTCATTTCTCCTGCTAATGGAATAGCTTTGTTTTGCCTTACGAGTGTTTTTTGTTGCTGTTGTTTTGTATCGTTGCTGCCGTCGGTTCGGTCGGTTGCAAGGAAGATTGGTGGCCCATCCTTTCTAATGATTGCGTTACCAGTACGCAGTCGAGTTTGTGCTACCACTGTTACTGCAACACTTTCAAGTAGTACCATTTTTATTTTTTCTTTCGCAGGCACTCGCACGCCGGTGGTGTTGGATTGCGTGAAAGGAAGGGCAGGGACAGCACAACAAAAAAAAAAACACCCTACTCCGGTTGCGTGCGACGGCTGTTTGCTAATCCGGTATGATTTTTATATGCATAATGTACAGCAACGGTGGGAAGGCTGAAATAACTGTCCAAGGATAAAGAGCTCAAAAAATTCGGACTGAATATGGAAATATGTTGTAATTAAACCAGGACCGGATATAGGTCTAGCAAACTAAGTAAAAGTTGCAAAAAATTCTACAGCAAATCCTTGCTCAACATACTAATAACTTAATATAGGTCTAATAACTTGTTTTGCTTACTTTTAAATTCCTTACATAAAATTGCTAATTGACAACTTCATTTACAAACTTTTTTTGCCAGTGGAATGTGGAAGTAACGAATATTGCATCGAATTGCATTTACTGTTTCGTTTATTTTACATTCCCCTAATCCATTTCCAGCGGGCAAAATACAGTTTTCAGGTTGTTTTATTATGCTACATTGCTTAATTCACAGTTTCAACACAAACACACACAGATAAACTGCACCCAAAAAGCAAATATCTAAAACTCAACATCCTGCTAGCCAAACGCTGGCTCTGGGTGTCGAGAGTGTAATAAATTTCAAACCTGTCACCGGCATAGTGCGGTTTCAACCAAGATGAAAGACAGCTTGCAGAACATTTCACTTTGCAGCCTTTTTTTTTCTTTCCGTAACGTGATTTCATACTGTAACTGGGACATATTTTTCACTGCTAAAGGCTAAGGAATGTATGCAACATGCTGCCGATAGAGTAATTTAATATTTAGCATGCTTTACAGTTTTACGTTTTTTTGCTACTTTTTTACTTCCGTCATTTATTGGCACGGTTTCAATTTAACAGAATTTTTACTGTGCTGATTCATACGAATTGGCTCTTTTTTCTGCAAATGTATGACTGTTGCGGAAAAAAACGGCAACCATAATATCTGTCAGCAATGGTAGCCCGAAAAAAAGATAATCCCTGACATGATTACTTTACCTATTTATGTTTAATTCGCTCGAACGTGGCAACGAGTTGCAATGAGTGCTGCTCTCAGAGGTGGAGACCGCAGAACGAATGTGAACAAGTTCTCTCAGTACCTGGAAAAGGGAAACATTTGTATCGTACCGTTAAAATTTTGTCTGAGCTTTCTCAGAAGAACAGTAATATTCGAGTTTTCGCCGTCAATGAGACGATTTTCACGATACGCATTGCTAAAAGCCCTCTTATCAGAGATTAAAAAGTATTAATTACTACACAACCATTGATGTTTATATTTTTATTTTTTTTGTATCGTAAGCATGGTGTACGATGAAAATTTGCTGGTTTTATAGAAGCTTTCTGAACATTTCTTACTCCAATATTTGGATCCTATTTTCCCGTGCAACCACCAATGTAAAGAAAAATCGAATAAGCAATATGAATGAATAAAATTAATCCTTTTACTCTACCGCCGGGGGCCATCGGTTTGAGAAATTGATTTTCCTAATAAACGGCACACCGCAATACCGTAGCGCCATCGTTTACGTTCAATAAATTTCCTACTATAGAGGGAATTTTCACTTCACCAGCGCACTATCTATTCACTGCACCTTAAACACTTTAGCACTTTTCCCGCCACCGGATCGAGCGCTACAATTCGATGTGCCGAAAGTGTCACCTGAAATTTAGCGCTGTTCCATTTTTCTCGCTTAAGCATAAGTAGCTCGTTCCAACTCGACCGAAAACGGCGGAAAATGAGTCATCATAAAGTAAGGAAATTTACGAGAAATCCCAACCCCCAACTCCCGTTGGCGAAGCGCGCGCTCGATGGACGCCGTACCATGAAGCGCTTCTTGGTGTGTACGGCGAATGTCCTCACACGGTACAACTTTGCAGAACCGCACAACCGGGGCGAGTGTGTGCGAATCGAATAAACTGTAACACTTTAAAGCAAAAGCTTTCGACCACGGACGGCTCTGTAACACACCAGGGTGTAGCGTATCATTTTGCTGTACCATCCGGGGCAGCACTTCAAACCTTTAGGCCACGGGTTGTGTGTGAGTGTGTGTGTTTGTACTGACTCGAAGCATATGCCCTCACCGGATGCTTTCGCGAGGAGGTTGAAAGTTCGCATTGGGACGACCTGCCCAGCAGAACAGGAACCCAAAACTCTGGGCCGAAGCGCTCGGTCATATCTACTATTCCACTAATGGTGAAATATATATCCTGCTAGAGATCGGGACGCTTCCCATATTTCCTGCCGGTGCATTCCAAGGAACCTGATCAGGAGCAGGCGGGAGGGGGGACGGGTTGGCTTTCGAATTGTTATGTCGCCGTCCATTTTACCCGTCCGCTTGTACCGGGAACGGGGCGTCATCGAGTGCGCGCTTTGTAACATTTCTCCGGAATGCGTTGTATGCGAGCGTGCGATTCCTCACCACGAATGGTCCCATTTGTAGCGCCGCACCGGGTGTCCCCCATTGTACCATTTTTCAAATCACAATTCGTACAGAACGGCCCTGACCGGGGCTGGGGCTCAGCAAACGAAAGCACCAGGCAGGAGCTTTACTTGCGAGGAAATGCATCGATTGCAGTTTTGTGCCAACGCAGTGCCTCCGAGCGGGCGAGGACATGAATTGAGCGTTTTTAGGAAGAGATTGGAACAGAAGGAGCATAGCTTTCCGGACGCCAGCAACCACTTGATCTCGTAAAACAATGAAGCAACTGTTAAGGAGGGAAACATAAGCGCTGGAAAAGGGTTTTGCGTTTACTTTTGTGATTCCAAACGGTGAGCGAACGTGCAAGCAGCATGAGGGTTAAATGCCACTTAAACGGCTTACTTTATGTTTCCACAAATGCCTCGTCACTCACAGCATGGAACTATTTACCTTTAAAGTAGTAGCGGTTTCATCTTCCAAGCTAGTGGTACATCAAAATTCCATAACTACTTCAGCAAGAGTTAAAATCCTTTTGTTAAAAAGTAAAAACACTTGTAACTATTACTTGAACTGTAACATCAGTATGAAATTCACTGCAACGTAAGCGTGCATGACAGCACATCGCTCTAATCCTGCCTCGTCAAACTCAACTCCAGTCCAACCGTACGCCGTTCCGGGTGAATGCAGTTGCCCACGACCCGCTTTGATCAGGCACAATGCAATGCCATCAAAAAACCACTCGGCTCCGATTAGCCAGCTGGAAAAGCGATGCACAAGACTGCCTAAATCCTACCACACACTACGCAGCTCTATCATCTCCTGCTCATCGCAATGACGCACTGGGCCATGGAATCTGGGTACCAGGAGTTTTCTGTCTCTCCCTGCTCATCGTTATCTCTGTTTTCCACCATTGCAATAATTCGTAATCTTCATCTGATGATGGCTCTAAAAAAAAAGGAAAAAAAACCCTGAGAGTAAGTCCGATTTTGCAATTGTCACACAATTCTTTTTTTCCTTTCCCTTTCGCTTGTCATCAGTCTTCACCCTTACTTCGTTTCTTTGCCAGTTCGTGTCTTGCTGGGCAATCACATTGCGCCAACCGCTCGGTTTGCTAATGGTTCTCGGATGCTTTTATTTTGTTCCTCACTGAGTGGAAAAATATAATCCTTATCTTTTTGGTCCTCGCGGTATTTGGTACCGAGGGGGGGGGGGGGTGAAACCAGGCAAAACAGGCAAACAACCAACCACGCGGAAAATGTGCGAGGGAGAAAAAGGGCTTTCCCGCAGCCCGCGACTCGTTCACTGCGCAGCAAGCCGCACCAAAGCTCACGCATAAAAGAAATATTAAATTTTACAAGATTGACATTGATGTGTCCTTTTCCGCTGGCAACGCGTGTTTAGCGTTCTCATACTCAGCCAAACGCACACACACACAGCCGCACGGTGCACGGCTTTGGGTGAAAATTTTGCATGACACACACACACACACACGCTCTTGGTATCTAATTTCCTACGGGAAAGCTTTTCCAGGAATGCAGCATTTTGTGTCAGGTCGATTTTATTTCCTTGGGGCTTATACAGGATATCGTTCGTTGGGGACGAGAGTTGGATAAAGTCGTGTGCACGCTTTACCCCGAGGCGTCAGAGCAGTGGGACTTCAGCTGGAGTATCGTTGCTATAGGAAGTCTTACAATTGGTGCGAGTTTACGTGTCAGGTACTTCGCGTTTTCCAGCAACTGGATCAGATTGAAAAATTAGCTCTTACATCGGACGAGACGGAAGACGCCTAACACCTACCTTATCGTGGTGTAGCTTTCATTCTCACTCATCTTGATACCACCCTTCGGTGCTTCATTAGTTAGTAAGTCTTCCTTTATATACATTTTCTCACTCAAAGACGCTCCGCTTTCAGGCTAAACCCTTTAAGGTCAACCATTTGATGTGAAGGTGACACAAAGGCTACGATTCACATTAGCAGCAGTTTTCGGTTCACACTGGTGACCGATAATGTATGGATGGATCCCTTTTTTTATCAATCGACCGTTCTTAAAAAGGTTCTCACCAGCAGCCGCACCGAAGTGAATAGCCTTGTTAACATAAGGGTTGTTTTATGCAGTCCCGTAGCCAGGATTCACCTTTTTCCTCCAACATGCTATTCGTATCAATGACAGTAATCGTACGTCTAGTCATTGTGTACCGATTACAGTGACCCTCGGGTAACCAAGTGAAACCATTCTTGAGTTAGGCTAAATTGATTGGCAAACGAGTTTGAAAGGACCGTAATTGGATAGTAGACACCTGGGAAACAGATGAGCATTTTTAATACTGACTTCCAATCGAGCAGTAATTGAATGGAGCAGGCTTTTGTAAAAGAAGCACCTATCCGTTTCAAAAAACAGCCAAATTGTTTGGGAGAAGTCGTGTGTTTAGAAAATTAGTTACATTTGCGAATAGGTACGAAAAACTTGTCCCGTAAAACGAAGAAACAAACGTCTCAACAGATTTTTTTGTTTATTTTTGGTATCAGAAAACCCTTGAAAGAAAACGACATGACCTACATCATGAAACTGTTTTGAAAGTTTGTTGGAAAAAAGTTCCACGAGGGAGAACATTTCTTTCTGCTCTTTGTGCAGAGACGTCCATTCCTTCGTTCGACACGCACGTCTTTGACCACTCTGACCTGCAGGAATGTCCGTGATGAAAGACAGACTCGAAAGGACTCTTCGGTAAGTCTTTTCCTCCGAACAGAAGTTATCCTTGACGGTAGAAAATCAAAGCGTAAGGCAAAAAGCCTACGGGCCGTAGAACTGTGTGAACCGTAGAAGTGTAGCCAAAATCCAACGTCCGAACTTCTGTCCATCTCTGTGTCTTTGTTGTACTGTGTATGAGCGTGTGTGTGTGTGTGTGTGTGGGTGGGTTTAACGCTTCCTCATACTCTCGGGACTAAGCTAATCCGACAGATCCAAGCCTCAATTGCTTGGGATTGGCCGCATATACTCCCGGGATGAGTTTGCTGACGAGTGAAAACCATCAACCGGCAGGCTTTCGCCATTGTGTGGGAGCTCAGACAACCCGTACTGCAAGAAAAAAGCATCCCATACAGCAAAGATAGGGTATCCTAGGTCGTAGATTGGTATACACTTCTGGTGGCGCGGGGGTTAGATGTTGAGCGAATTGAGGAGGATTGCAATTCCCATTTTGCGATTGTCGGTCCAGTCCCGTCCACTAAACGGTAGCAGTTCAAAAAGCGGCTAGGCAAATAGAAAAAAGCCCTTCTCTTCCGTCCCACCGGAGGGTAATCCTTTCATAAAAAGCCACAATTGATGATTATTGTCTGTGTTGGGTCGGGGTGGGAAGCGGCGAGGCTTGGAATGCGCCCGCGCCAAAAACCACATCGGTGGAGGATCAATTTCATGCTGACAAGGCCAATTTGTTGTTTGCCGGTTGGAGAGGAAGCCAACCGGGGGCGAAAGGTAGGTTAAAACGTAACCTTCTACTTTACCTTTTCATGTTCACCTGTTCCGCTACAAATCGGAAATTTATTTACCCGTGGCAATTACGGTCAAAATTGTGCCTGGAAGTGAAGCACTGGTACATATTTTACTTACACACCAGCACCATCCAGTGTCTAGTTTATGGGAGTTTCATGTGCTACTGAGAGAATTCGGTTTCCGCCTCAAGGCGATTTTCTGACCGTTTCTGGTTTTTACTGCTGAAAAGTGTCCAGCAAAATTACAAACAGAAAAGGATTTTCATAAAACAATGCCCGGCCACTAGCAAACATAATGGAGGCGATAAATCATGCTGCTCGTTTTCATCACTACTCAGAAGAAATGAATTCGTCTGTCTTCAGATGTTCATGCAGTCCCTAAGGAGGAGAAGGGAGTTAGGAAAAAAAAAGTTAATCTCGCTAAGATATCATAGACCGAGCTACCGTCATCGAGACCATCTGTTATCTTGCAACCGAGCCAGTTAGTCGGAAATGCGTCCAATAAAATGAACCAACACTTGTACCCAACCTGATAGAGGACGATCGTGAAGATTACACTGCTCCAACGTTTTATAGTGCGTTATGGCGCTCTACGGCAATGTCGTGCAGAAGTTTCCATCCCTACCGGTCATCCGATCCGATCCGACATCCAGCTGCAAAAAAAGGTCGTGTCGTCTCGTAAAACCCGCTTTTCGCAAGTGCACGAATGCCACCTTCCGGGTCGCGAGACCTGGTCTCATTTGTTTGACTGCCGCTGTCCTTTATCTTAACGGTCGCTTGGCAACGGCATCTCACACGCGCAAACGGGAAGCAGATTATGGAAATTCGTTTCGAAACGGTGTCACATGGGACAGATAAAGTGTTATAAGTGGATCGTCTTTGCCACCCGAAACCTGTGGCATACGTTTTTGCTTCGCGCTTTCCGCATTCGTTTTTTTCTTCACACTTATTCTCGCAAGCTTTCCGTTGGCTCGCATACATAGCACGGCTGGATTAAATCAGGATTCAAGCGTGCGAAAGTAACCCGTCTTGAAGGGAATCCCCCATTGCCAGCATCAGCAGTAGGGTCGAGTTTCGAAAGGCAGTGTGGATGGGATTGTTATTGGATTTGAAACCATTTGCTCGCTCCTGTTTTTTTTTTAAGGACAAAACTGACTTTAGATGCGGAAGTAAACGCAACGGAATGCGACGAAGTTTTGGCGAAAGTTTTCCTTTCGCGTATCCTATGACCGTTAGTTTGCTGCGGAAACGGTCTAGAAAGTTTATCAGCTTTGCCATCTAGCAGAACCGGGGCGATGTGTGTGAAATCTCTCCGTCGAAGGGAAGAAATGACAAAGCGCACAAGAAGCGGAGGAAAGCAACAGAAGGATAATTTTCCCGCTGAGCAGCCGAATAGCCAACGGCTGGAAAGTTGTTTGCGTCAAATTTCGGTCGAATTGTTTTTATGGGTGCTTCAGAAGTTTGGAAAAAGGGATACCAGGCTTGGCAAACGAGTGTCTCCCACCTTCGTAGCTCAACCGATTAGCTCGGGGCAATTGTTTTGGGGACGACATTTCGTACTCCATACGGCCTCCAGGGGGAGTGGAGTGTACCCGGCAGCATCGGGTTTGGCGTCCCGGTAGTTCAAACAGTGGGTTATTTTGAGGGTTGAAATATAATTTCTTTACGTCACGAAACCCGGACGGAAGGTTGCTGTAGTGAGCAGTAATAGCTTTCCGGGATCGGTGTGATCGATGCCGGCGAAACCGGTCGATGGGGAAATAGCCCATATCGAGTCATCAAATCAACGGTTTGCATTGGAAAATGGGCTCAACCACGCTATGTGTGCTCGGGCGGGCGACCTTTGCGCGAAAGCGTCCATCATCCTTCCAAGGCCAGCTGCGTGACGAAGGGAATTGTTATTTCGTTGTGATTGTATTGCTGCTCCCTGCAGCGACTCTACCACGTTGGTGGATTTAACGTTGAAACTGCACACTCGGTGTACTGCCTGCACACATTTCACGAAGGTGACCGATTGCTCGGTTGCAATTGCACGGGTGAAGGGCAAGGCCCCCCGGAGGCTTTGGAAGCGATACGATAAAATGATTTGCTTTTACTGCCTGTTTTGTTTTTTTTTCTAACGCCAACGTTTCTTTATGCTTTCCCCACCGATCTGCGGGTTGCAATAGGGAATGAAATTAAAACTTTTGGCGAGTTTTAATGGAGTACAAACAGGGTTCTGTGGCATGATATATTTGCATTTTGACGAGCAGAACATGTTAATAGAAGCGAAGTTGTGCAATGTAAATATAGAGTAAAGATTAAGTGGTTTGCCTGCTCTTCACGAAATAAATAAAAATACATCATTATACTGAGGTACAAAAACAAGAAAATCGCTATTTAAAAAGTCAAGAAAATGACTTGTAAGATTCAAGACCGATATGAAACATTAATTAAATGATTTTTTATTCAATTTTAATCTAATTATTATTTAAATACCTTTAACAGCATTTTTTTTATGTGATTATGCAAGATAGGTAAATCGATCAGGTTCAGCAAAAACACACTTCACCTAACAGCATCTCCCCCCCCCCCCTTAAACATGTTAACCTTTGTTCACTCCACCGCATGCCACACCTGAAGCATTTTGGGTTGAAACAAAGAGCCACACATTAATGCAACACATCAGCACAAAAATCAGCCAAACGCATCACCTCTTTTCCTGTTCATGTAAAACCTGTCAGTTTACGCGTTTGTAAATAATAATAAGCAAAATATTAATTACCACCACCACCATCACGTTTTGCTCCGCAGGCAGAGCGCATTGATCGATTGTTTGATTTTTACCAAAGGCGATTGTGCACCTGTAGCACCTGCGGCTGTTGTTGAAGGCTTTTTGAACGGTTCGTGTTCGTGTGGCGGAACAAATCATGCGCAGCTGCTACCCGGTTTTGCAAACATAATTATAAAACGATCGTTATGAAACCGGAAGGATTTTGCTGCGGAAGTGTTTCTCCTCTTTCCTTCCCTATTTTTTACCCTTCATTGAACAGTTGTCGTTTCGATGGGTGCAGGCAAACATGTGTGGCGTCCGGTTTGGCTGCAATCGAACTAAAATGCACAATGGGAAGCGGGTGCATAAATGTGGTAACGAACGTACCACTAAAAACCTGACCCTGTAGCGTTATTGAAGCATTGGCAAAGATTTTGACCAAGTTTTGGACAGAACTGTTATCCATTTTTTAATTTTAATTTCGAGCAACACATTGCTGAACATTGTAGTAACCAGCAGCAAAACAGCAAAACAAAATGATAGAACATTTAACATTTGCTTCCCATTGTGTTTTGGCCAGCGTTTTTCCATGCGGCTCTTTGTCTATATCTTTCCAAGCTTCTCTGCATGCATCGATGGCAGCTTGGTATCGCGTGGGTGGTATCCGAGCGCATTTCCGGCGACCGGACGCAGCCGGCAACCATGCAACGTGCAGCGAAGTTGCCCAGTGAACCGTCGCTCGAAAGAACGATATGAATTTTCAACATGTTTCGCAAGTGCCCGCCAGGGATTGCACGGTAGCCGTAGACGCAGATCGAAACGGTGCCTGCAAATCCATTTCGCCGAAACGCATAAATATTTTTCAATTTGTCCCCGAAATGTTGACGCTGTTGTGACGGCTCCAACACCCGTCCCCTCCCCACATGGCAGAGCCAGTAGCGAATGCGGGACTGTTCGTTCGATCGTGATCCAATCAGGCATCAATCGGTCGTACCCGTTGGTTGTGTGCTAGCTGTATGGTTCAATGATTTCTGCACCATTTCCGTTACCTCCCTTACACGGACGTTGTGTGGCCCAACCGGTTGCCAACCGACCAGGTCCGGTCTGTGCCCGAGTACAGACAAATGATATTAAATTTCGAAACGATACTCTGCTCTCTGCCGGGCCCGTTCGCCCGTAAGCCAATGTGTCTTTCAGAAAGCGAGACGCACACACGCACAACTACACCCGTCCAAGTGTGTATGAATTGGCCGAAATTGGTAAATGAAATAATGCCACACCACTTGAGCGCCGGACGTTGTTTGTGTGCTGTTGGTTGCACCGTCCGTGTTTGGCTGGCCTGCCACGGTAGGTGCTAAAGAGTCGTGCTATTCGTAACCGATTCCGTGAGAGCACGTTAAGGAGGAGGGCTTTGTGATTCGTTTAAAGGGCACTGCATCACAGTTGAAGTGATGGTGACGATGATGATGGCTGCCTAACTGACACATTCCTTTCGCTCGTTTAGTGTCACTCAAGCGGCGTAACAAGTTGTGGAGCTGGAAATCGTTACATCTTTGTTGCGTACTGCGCGGAACGTTAAGCTTAGTTGGAGATCTAAATCAGTCACTAATAGTTCAGAAATTATACTAATATTTACTCTGTTAGACCGATCGTGTGAATTACAATGTACGGCGTAAAAGAGAGCGCATTCAAGATCTGTTTAAAATCAGCAAACATTTACATCAACCATAATTAATGTTCATGACGCTAGACAGGCTTTGAATAAAGCGCTTTCGACGAAACTAAACAATACAAAAGAAAGCAAAAATTACATTAAAGTTATCTGATACCAGTGTACGTGTCCCTGCGCGATACGACCAGCATAAGCAAACATCATGAATCTTTGTTCGGGAACTTCATTTTTGCGAGTTGTTTACGCTCCCCTATTACCTCATATTGCCCCCCCCCCCTACAGCAGCTGCACCCTCTTTGTGGATGCAGTTTTCAGCCCCAACGCTAACCCGTATTGTTGTACGAGCCCTGAGGATGTCCCTGGGCTAGGGCAAGTTGCATACCACGATGACTCAATTAAACTTTTGTTCATCTTTTCTCGTGCGGTGTTTTTTTGTGTGTGCACCCTTACCACACGGCGACAAGCGTACGTCAGCTTCACTTGTTCTAAAGAGCTTGAAAGGTACCGTTTTTTTGGTTGCTTCTTTGGTGGTTTAAGAAACTCCATCGCAAGTCGTTCCGCAACAGTATACGGCTCGGTGCAAAGAAGTAAACGGGGGGGTGTGCAAAGAAACAAAGCGTGCCCGACCATCCGGACACGATCCCTAAGCGATCCTCGCTCATGGGTACCGGCGTTTGGCTAACTTAATAGGAACGGCAATCGAACGGGGAACGAGAAGGAGGAGAAGGAGCGGGGATGCACAGAAAACCCCCCAATAAAAAAAACTGATGGAAATATTTCATCTTCACACATGAATTATTTCGTCATTTTTCATTCGCCTCGCGGTGAAAAATGATCTGTGGGAGAAGTGGGAGTGCCTAATGGGGGAGTGGAACAAAAACGGTGCGAACCACGCCGTATCAATTTCACTTCACCAATTTCACTCCCCCAGTGAAGGTTGGAGGAGTTCAACCCCCCCCCCCCCCCCTTTCCTTTTCCTTTTTATGGTGAGGTACGACGGTACGGTGGAAAACGAAGGTAAAAGTCAAACCAGCGGAGAGGCACGGGAAAACCCTCACCTTCTACAGCGCAAAGGAAACTTCTCCTGGGGGAATGGAAAACGTTTATATGTACCGTGATAAACGCTGGTTTTCATCACCGGCAGAGGGTTTGTTTTTCTCATCTTTTTTGTTTGGTTTTGTTTTCTTGCGTCGGCTACAATCCAATCTCAACTACCTACCGGAGGGGAATTTCGCCCTCGACACGGAACGTCATCGTCGTGCTGGAGGTGCAGTGGGAATTTGTTCGCTTTTCAGTACGCCGATCACGTGAACCCCGAAACGCTGGAACTGCTGGAGCAGGCGGACCCCAATCACTTCTCGTTCCAATTTCGCTGCCCCTCAAACCTCCCCCAAACCACAATCACCGTTTCCTGACCAACCTAATGATTATTTTATAGTCCTCTAAAGAGTTGCCAATGGTGCGCCCTGCTTGTGCTTATTGCTTCGTTAGTTTTCCGTACCCTCGTTCGTGTCGCTCGTTTCGAGGGAAATGATTATCGAGCCAGTTTGCCGTTGATAAAATTGGTCCACTTTTCGTTAATTTCGCTCCGCTTATCTGCTTTGATCGCGTCCGAAAACAACAAACTTGGCACAACGCAAGCATGGAAGTCGAAATGTCACGACCGACGGATACAGTCACGTCCGACAATCTTGCAATCGAGTTCGTGCAGAGCAGTTCGCACAAAACGAAAGATTAGGTGTGTTGCGAAACCCGCAAGACGGTTTCCCGATGGTATGGGGCGAGTTCTTGCCGTTACGCTCCCACCAGATTGCAACGTGCGCCAACGACTTCGGGATGCATTAGAATCAGACGTCCGAGGGGTGAAACAACCCAAAAATCCCTTATGCAATTCGTAGCCCCTTAGCGAGATAAACATTGATTAACGTGTGCCACATTGTGACATGGCTGACTGCTGAATGCTTTTTAAGAGGTGTGTTTCACCGGCACCTAAGGTGCCGCCGGCAAGTAAACACCCCTTTGTGTAGATATTCATTCAGCGTGGCGCACCACCATAAGATAACCCGCTTCTGGAGCGGCTGGTACGGCGGCGTGCTCGTGCTTCAGTTTTGCAGGTGACGTTTCAAACCGCTTGATGGTGACGCTTCTCACGCGGTCCCATTATTCGTTCGCGTTTACGCGAATAACGTCATCTGACGGTTGGTTGACGGCCTGCGAGCGCAAGAAATTTCTACCGAAAACTAAGAGCGTGCCCTGGTTGTGAGCGTGCCTGGTTGGGAAATGCAGCCAAATGGATAAGGATTAAAAAGTTCTGCCACGGTTGCCACCCAGGCAGCTTCTGTGAGCTTCGAGGGAGAAACTTTAATTCAATATTTACCAACTTTTGAATATAATTCTATCGTTGTGCGAGGCTCGAAGTGGTGATAGTTGGGCGGAGTAGAGTGTGCTGTTGGCACGAAGGTGCAGCAGGATAGGTTTAGTTCTGCGAGAAACACCACCGGGGTTATGAAGTCAAACTTTAAAGGAGCCGTTGGAGTGAGAAATTATACATGAACAGTTTGATAAATTAGTTTGATAACACGAATTAGTGGATTTAATAGAATGCTTATCCCTGTTGGTGTAGCAGTTCTCGACATTCTCCGCATTGCTCTTATATCTCTAGCATCGTTCGTTCGAGGAGTTTAAAAAAAAACATTTAATCTAAATTCTACACGAAGGTCCTTATAAGACTGTCTTTTTCCCAAGTATTCATAAGATCTATAAATGTTTGATTTCAAAGGAGTGGTTTGGTAGATTGCGGGGGGAGGGGGTGTGGGATGGGGTTGTTGGCTTATATTTCATCGTATTATTTTTCATTTAGATCCTCCAAAAAGATCATTATTAGTAGAAGCTGTATAGGATGGATTTAATTTGTGTTTAATTTTTTTTTTCACAAAACTGAACAAATAGTCTAATAGTTCTGACAATAAGTGATGAATTTTTATCCATATGAATATACCCATAAAAAATTTATAAAATTATGCGTTTCGGTCAGTGAGAAAGGTACGAAGCTGTTCATAATTACAGAGCAATTAAATGCCTCTCTTTTACCTTCATATTGATATAGCTTATTATGTATTATTATTATTATTATTATTCTTTGCTTATCAATTTCATTCATCTTCACGGAAATCGATTTCCAAACTTGACTTTAAATTTGCATGCGTCAAACAAATATGTTGGAAACGTTAGTTGCATATAATTAATGTTTGGCTAAAATCGCATTGTTTTAGATTATTGTTTGAGTATAAGGTACATACAGAGCAGAGAAATTAACTCTTAAGGTAAGAAATGACCATCAAAATATTTTTTTTCCAAATGACTAGTAAATAAATAAACAGTAGCAAATTGATTGGCGCAAAGATACAACGGCTTTTTCAGTACTCCTCGGATTAAGCAAAAACTCCAATCGCGGAACCAGCATAAATTTTGGTGAAATTTCGTCACAAAACCACAGTGATTACCAGTTTTGAAATGCCAGTTCCAAGATTTTGCTTTTTCATTATAGTGATCGTAGTTTTAAAAGAAGCTTTAAAGTAGCAAACATTATTATAAGAAAAGATATGCAGACTACATAATATAATAAACCCTAATTAAACAAATTACCCTTCATGCTCATGTTTAGTTTGTTAAAAAGAGCTATCCGAGTGCAATAAATTATTTTGCTATCCTCGATAGAAAGACCAATCGAGTTCTCTCTGTCCATGTCCTTGTAACAATGACACAAGATGTTACGATCTTATAATTTACAAATGATACATCACCACACCACACCATCCGATCTCGTCAATTACTTGCTCAATTTATTTAGCCGATACAATCGGACCACCCAACGTTGCACGGGTGGCCATAAACCAGCAAACTTACCAAGCCACATTGTCGTGTGGCTTGAAAACTGCATCGTCCCAAAATGCCAATGCCAAACGAGATTTTATATCAACTACGCGCGGGAGCTGCAAACAAAACTCAAGAAAAGAAGCATAAATAAAATACGCTGCCGCCCAACGATCGCCCACCGTTCCGGGTGTCATGTACCACACCACCGGCTTACGTGTGTTATTTTTGTAACATTTTACAGGTTCCGTGCGGGACACCCGCATCCGGACCCCTTGTGGTGATTTCCATCCCCCTTTCGAACCCCTCCGTCCACAGTCGATCAACGACGCAAAGATCGCCGGTGTGTTTGCACTTGGTCGCATCTGTTTCCACTAAAGAGTGAAGGCGCAGAAACACACCATCGCACGGTTTCCACTCACTCGCACCCTCTGTCTGTCACAAGTGGGGAGGGGTTTTTTTTATAGCCGAGCGTGTGGGCACGGTGACGACAATGACAACAACAACAGCAACGGCTCACTGCGAAACCACCTTGAGTGAGGATGGATGAACCTGTGACGAAAACCTGTCACTCGTGCAACATTGACAGGGTGGTGCCTCGTGCGATTGAATGCGGGTGGATGAAACGAAAACGAAGCAACGAGAAAAAAAAACATCGAAATCATTTCCCTCCCCTCACGAAAAAATGATGCCATGGTCGCTTGAAAAGTCGGCGTAGTGGTTGGTGAAAATCCGTGTGAAAAACCTCCCCAATTCGCGACGCCCACCTTGCAGCAGTAGCAGCAGCACCGTTCGCGGACAGTACGGTGTGTGGGGCCATTATTTTGGGGATGCATTCGATTTTTTTCTCCATTTTGCACTTCATCTGGTGCGCACGGAAATGAGATCGAGAAAAGATGCTCATTGATGATGGGTGGCTGGCGATGATGGTGATGGAGAATTATTGCGCAAAAGGAACACGTGGCAATCTTCATCTCGCTGATGGTGGATTTGCAAAACACATCTTTACCTGCCCCCCCCCCCCTCTCTCGTTCGATATTGCATTTAAGCGAATGAAAAATGCTTTCCCAAAAGCAAGAAAAAAAAGGGCAACTGCTACTGAACAAGAACAACAAACCGGAGCACAATTTGAGTGGTTTCCTCATGGGGGCGGCGAAAACTGCCACGGAAGTGGATCCGTGCGAGGTAATTTGATGTTTTTGTTGGCGTATGTTTTGCAGCATCGTTTTGTGTGTACGCGCTGTCTGCTGTGTATGTTGAGGTAAGGTTCGTTTCAATAAATACCTCGGCCAACCAGGGATTTCCGGATGCCGGTTGTGTTTTATCACAGCACCCCCCTCGGAACGGCGTGCGGTACAAGAAGTTTTATTCATTTTAGGGTGCTCTTTTTACCCTCTTTCTCTCTTCCCCTCTTGGTAGCGGGAAACTTTTTATTTGCCATCTCCGCAGCCGCACACCACGTCAGATTACTTGGTTTGCTCTGTTTCGGCACCCGCACTTCCGGTTGCGAGCGTAAACGCGCGTGTTCATGTGACGAAATAATTCAGTGCAAGCAATCTAAAATACTTGGAAGGTGCGGGTGCGAGTCGAAAGGAAAACACGGAAACCATATCCATGCGGTACGATGTTTACATCCATTTGGTATAAGAACACCTCCCCCCCCCCCCCCCTTCCCAACACGAGTTTCAACAGAATGATGAAAATCAAGTGAATCTGTTGTGCATCGTTATTTGATTGAGTTATGGCGAGTGATTTTGGGTTTTGTTTTATTTTCGACTTTTGTGATGCTTCGGTGTGCGAGAGCGTTGCGCGCGCCAGTAATGTTGGCATGCGAGAAGGACGGAAATTGATTGGAACCGTCCAGCGCACAGTGGTACGCTGCCATGCACTCTCGCTTGTCACCGTTGGTCAAGTGTGTCCGAGACATGTTTTTATCTCATTTACTGGTGGCAGTGGATGAACCATTGCAGAGAAGTGTACGCTCAATAGTGTCCTTTTATATTCCGAGAACGATGTACGCTTTACTGATGGCAAGGAATGCCAGAATTCGTGTTAAACAATTTTGGCAAACGATGAACTCTGCCGTTGTCGAACCAACGAGCGGTGTTGTCTATTGGAGTGCCATTGAGCTATGCTAAAGATCTTAGTTAGTAAACGCTAGTCATTTCGTACACTTTGATCCTTTTATATGAATTCGGAGAAAGTGAACTAATGGCATTCCTTGACTTGACTAACGAATTCTAGGAATTTCTGAACAATTATGATGTCCATCGGGACAAAAACTATGAATGGCAGTAGGTTAAGAAACAGCTGTAAACAGTTGAACAGCTGTTATCTGTTCGTGTTAGCTGTTAGCTTTGCGTAAGTGTATGTGCATTTTTTTATTTGCATTAAAATATTTTGTCTTTAAATAAATTTGCTAAAACATTAAGGCTGTCTTTAATCAAGGTTTATTTACTCAAAGGAGGTACAATGGAGAAGCCGATACACAGACGAGCTGTGCGAGCTGTACAACGACCTTACTGTTGTGCAGCGGATTAAACTCGCTCGGCTTAGCCCCCGGACGACGCAGCCAGTAAAATCCTTCTAGGGCGTCCACATGGTCAGAGGAGGCGTGGTAGGCCCAAACTGAGGTGGGAAGATGGCGTTGAGGAGTCTGTCACCAAGGCCAGGATAACGGATTGGCAGACGACGGCGCGAGACCGTGAGCGGTATCGGAGTATGTTACAGCAGGCCAAGACCGCGAAGCGGTTGTAGCGCCCGATAGGAAAGTAAGTAAGTATTTCCTCAAAATCAAAGTTCCCGTTAAATCTCGTCGTTTGTAATATAACAATAACCACAATAGTCAATCTCTCGATCAAAGCCCAACAAGGTTCGCATAAGGTTCAGACTACATTCCTAAAGCAGGATTTTTGTTTGCCAAACAAGAAAAATATAGAGGATAAAAATGTGGCAAATAAACATTCTCCATTTCTATCATAAACTATCAAAAAGTTGATAAACATATGACAAACAACCACACCAAAGAAAAACTGTATCTTTCAATTGATTGAACTAGCTCTTTTTCAATTCCTCCCAACAATCAGAAAACCATCAAAGCACACTTCCGGAGCACTTTGAACGCAATTCTCTCTCAATAGCGCGAGGGCGAAGCATGAGACACTGCTTGTGCCAGCTCTTAATGCTGTTTGTTTGGAGCAAATTTTAAACGAGCAATACATCACTTAGCCTTTTTTTGTAACCATTAATGGACCGTTCGGCGTCAGTGACATAGTGGGACGAGACCGGTGTTCCGATATGAAAGAATAACGTTCTCGCAATTGAAGTTTTACGTTCTTTTTTACACTATAAAAGCATCGCCCCATACTTCCCATGCCTCGTCGTCCACTAAGCGTAACGAGTCCATTGGACCGACGGTAGATACACCACCACATACCATAATAATGACTAGAACCTTTCGCCTGTCCCGTTTCTTCCGGGGATGCAGGGATTGTGCCGCGCTGCGGCGTTGATGGTCTCGATAATGGCGAATGTGATAAAGTTTCCCATTTTGTCATCAATAAAGTGTACCACCGTATACGCTTGTTGCGTCGCGTTAGCCGGACGTGTGGCTGCGCTAGAGCACGTTTTTCCCCGGTTTGGAAACTTTCATTTTCTGCCTTTACTGCTTCTCCTACGGCAGTGGCGCTTCAACCGAGACGCAAGTATGACCGATTTGCTACAGGAAGCTTTTGAAGCAAGAGAAAGATGTTGTTTGAGTATGGTTAATGTTTTATATTGATCTTCTAGAGAACCGAGTGCCTACGCTCGGTGAACTGACCTCACTTGTTGTGGAACGGTGAGGAAAATTGTTTACTCGTAGCTCGTTTTCCTCGTAGCAAGACACAGCAGTTGTTAAAACGATGAGTGCTTTGCTTACTCACTTCGGTTGTTATTAGTTTAGTCACTAGTTTATTGATTGGAAGGGTATGCAATCATCTTAATTAAATATCTTTGTTTGGCAACTTTAAGGAACGGGGAGGGCAGTCTGCAAATATTTACAGGTTATTTCTAAAACAGTTTCGCTGTTGGTATTCATTTACCTCTGCGAGAAACCTCCGCGAGAAACGGGATAGCCCAAGGCTAGACAGGGCACAGATAACAAGCAAATACCGGTACCGTTCAATTACATTGTTTCCCTTCGTCCCGACGTGCTACTGGAGCAAGCAAAAAGGGCAAGCTTATAGTAAGATTTATAGCACACCGAACCACACGCCCCCGTACACCCGCAAGGAGCAACGATAAGGGCTCGTTACTACCCGCAGGGCATCAACGGTGGCAGGAGTTGAAAAGTCTACTAGATAATTGAATGGATCGGTGCATCGGTGCAACACCAGCGATCCGACCCGTTGAATGTATGTGGGTGAACTTTGCTGAAAGTATTGAAATACACCGGAAAGGGCTGGGCGGTGTTAACCTTTGCTCATCCGTTTTGCCGGTCGCCTTGTGCCAAAGGGAATTGCTGATAAAAGGGACACAACATTCCAGCAAAGCCGTTGCAAGAATGCTTTAATGTTATCGATACACACGCTGATGACGCACCAAAGCTGCATCTAAACCGCAAGCAATGGGCAAATGGCATAAATAGAAGCAAATCCTTTGGAGACTGCATTCGGTGGCGTGTGTGTGTGTGTGAGAATGTGTGTAGCGATACATCAGCAAGTCGGACATGCAAAGCCATTTTACATTGTGAGCGGTTTGCAGGGGAGCACACATAAAAGAAGGGAAAACTTTTCCGAATAGCCTTAGCACATCACAACGCCACATGGCACACGCTGTGGTGAAAGCTTACCGCAACAGCTAAAGAAAAGTAATTTACAACATGTAATAAGTCTTGTAGTTTCCGAACAAAAGTTCTTCCTGCAAGAGGAAGCCGCATTTGGGGACACCGCACGAGCATCTGCAACGTAACGACTATCACCGAACCAGAACCAGAATGTTTTACATGTTAATTACTGCAGGCTGGAGAATTTGTGTGGAGGAGTGTACACGGCAAGCTTCTTCAGCAGCTACCATCTTTTGGCACAAATGGAAATGGAAATTTATTGTCACAAAATGCACTCTCACGTAATAATCCTCACCTAGGTAATCGGTAGGCACTATTCAAAAATTCTTCTCCATCAGCACCCAACAGAAACAGTGGCAAACGTAAAAGTTGATCTGCCCTAATTGTCATGCGTCAGCAAGTTTGATAAACACATTTAATTGGCAACATACATGAACTGGTCGGAAGTAGTTCATTGATTCTGCCAACTTCTGTAACTGCTAATTGGTTGCCTGGTATGTATGCACGTGTTGTTTTTATCGCATGAGCAATTGGACCTGGATTCTTGGGCAAACGAAAGAAAGAAGAAGAGCAGCAACAATCCTGCCACCTATCCTAATCTCTGCGCCGTCACTCAGCGGGACAGTTTCATGACAAGAGATTAGCACAGAAATTACTGATGTGCCGTAGCGCTATCGCACAAGTGGATGGCAATGAATGGATCTGATGACCTGCTTACCCCGAGCATGGTCATTCGCCTAGTCCACGTCCGCAGGGAACTAAGTTCTTTACTTGTCCACCAACGTTCGCTTTCGTTTTCTTGGTCGTGCAGCTTGCGTCAGCTAGGAACTGAGATCGTGGTAAACGCGGCAAACCACCGTCGCTCTTTGTGCGCCTCACCGTACCTATCCGGCAGATGTAAACCATACTGTTTTCTGCTTTCCACATTGTCGTCACACTACGCGACTGAATGACCTGCCCTTGTCAACGGTGCGTAATTGATGGCGTAATCATATGAGGGCGGTTACTGCACACACGAGGGATGTGCGAGGTTACGGGCAGGATCGGGAAGAAGCGACCTGCGAGATGAGTATCGTTTCCACGGGATCGACTGGTAGGACCCTTGGGTGGAATCAGCAACCGCCTTGTAATGGGGACGGAAGAAGCTTTACCAGTTTCGGTACGTAATTGATGACTGTTGCAATTTTGGTGCGAAGAATTCAGGGATGAAGGAGATCTGAACTGTGCTCAGTATCTACATTCACGAAGGATAAAGCTATGTATCCTGGAGGATAAAGATCATATGCAAGTTTGTTAACAATTTAATCATGAATTCTGTTCACAATATTGTATGTTTAAATTATCATCTAATTGAAGAACACTACCAGCAAACATTATGACATGCAGGATCCTTTCATTTGAATGATAGCAAAGCAAACCAAACCGAGCTTCCACTCGACAACAAGCACACATCTCATTTCGGGCGGGGTAGCGTTTGTCCTCAAATTGGCACCAGCCAGTCAAGCACTTAATAGAGTAAACCATATGACAGTTGGATAGAGTAGCCGTTAATGAACTCTCCCACTGGGTTCTTCACAGTTCACAGCGAGTAGCCAGTTCGTCCATCGTGTTGATCACGGAGTGTATCGCTCTTGTGCTGCCAATCGTTTGCTCCATTGCAGACTTTATTTTATTCATCAAATGGACTCTTTCGCCATCTCTGGATAAAGAGAAAGCATAATTCGCAAGGATAGAGATCCTAGGAGGACTATAAATCTACCCAAGGACACACTACAGTCGGAATCCGGTTATTTTTTTCTTTTGAGCAACTTTGCAATGCAAAGCATTTTTTTACGTTCTTTCCTTCCCACGGGATGCATACGCTACTGATCAATCACGACACCATCGTCATTGAATCAGCGTCGTTTGAATCTCATTACATATGCAGCAACGCTTGACGCAAGTGCACGGGACTTGTCCAGAATTCCGGTATCGCATCCAACGCTATTCCGATAGTGTCAATCGTCACGATCGATGGTGCATCTTATGCAAACATTTGCATCCCCAATGCAAATCAATCGCTAACCGACACGTCCTTAGGGGTGTTGGATTTTCCAGCGACAAGCTTCGTTCCGTTTTTGGCACAATGGAAATTCCCTTAGAAAGAGGTAAATTTGTGGAAAACGCTGAGCACGATACACCTTTTAAAGTTCTCGCTAAACAGCAAGCCAGTGTGCCACGAAATGAGGTCCCTTGATGCATCTTGCCCGCAGTGTGAACCTGTGAAGTCGTTCCCAATTTTGTTCTGCAGACGTTGATGGCCTTTCTCCTCGCAAGAGGTGTTTAAATTTGTTTTCTTTACCGTGTTTGTTCGCTGACGGCGTGGAAGTATAAAGCTTGAAAAAGCACACCGCATCCGCAAATTTTGAGGCATTTCACCTTTTATGGAGTCACTGGGTTAAAGGTGAAACGCGTATGCTTTTACCGTCTGCGAGAGACAGCTTAATAAATTTAGCCACCAGCCGTACCGTAATCCGGTTGGTGCTATAAAACCGGACGGGGTTCCCTAAATTTCCCTTCGTGTCGGTGCCTCAAACCGCCACATATTTCGCCCACTTTTGGCTTACATGTATTCTTGTGTACATCGTTCTTTTTATGCCGTTTAGCTTACCTTTTTTTGTGGAAACAGTGAGCGCCAAAGCCCACAGGAAGAAAGCAACAAACACACCGGTAAACGGGTGCGAAGAGTGATGGGGCAAGAAACGACACGAACGAACGGAAAATAGTGGAAATTACGACTTTCCCATTCGGCAGTTCCGTTTACAATGGGGACTGTCTGCCTCCGTGCCCATAACCCCGCCCGAGGTGTCGATTTTGTGTGAAAATCTGGCTGATGATAGCAAATAATAGCGATCAGCAGGCAACACAGCACGTTTTGCCGATCGTGGAACGATTCGGATCGATTGGATTCGTCCGTGTGCTTTGCGCTAAAGGGCATGTTCCTCTTCGGTACGTTACAGCATCGTGTGTAAGGGGCCGTTAAAAAAAAGGGTACAGTAGACCAGCAAACCTTGCGCCTGCGGTGTAGGTGTTTATGTGGTTTCGCTATCCACTTGATTTACTGACCTTTGCCGAAAAGCTCCCGAAAGGATGTTGATTTCTAGTGCCGGTACGATACACGCTTAGCCACATTATGTCTGGTTGTTTAGTGTTGCTTTTCATTCGCCTGCCCACCCGTCGTCATGCTTGCCTTGAAAGTCTTTATTCGTCCCAAAATGACAGCGCTTCTGGGGGTGCGTGTGGTGCGCTTCCGGGCAGTGGGCTGGCTGGACCGGAAAAATTAACGACCCGTGGCGGACGGTACACCCCAAAAACCAGCCAAAAAACATACCGAACCTGAGCCAAACAAAAAAATGACACAGACACTGTAGAAGTGTTTTTCAAGAGCTGTAAAAATTTGTTTGAATAGACGCTCTCACTACAGCCAGAGTGCGGTTTGGCAGAGTGGAAGTGGCCCTTTTGCCTTCCAGCACCGGTCAGGAAGATCGATCTCGGAGCTCATGGCGGATGTTTAGTTGTAAAACCGCGCACTGCTTGGCTGGTTTCCGGCGAGATGGAGCCATCTTACCCTGCGGTGCGGGTACTGAAGGTCTTTTACCCTTCCGAAGCGTGACATTTGGTGGAGCTTTAGTGTGTAAGTAAACATTTTGGCTTTGTTTAGCGCATTCGGTGCTTTTCGGGTTGCGATGCAAATAGTTGGTTAGAAAATAATATTTCATAAGCATAGTTTTTGTAAGCCGCATGTTAGTAGAGGTAAATTTCAAAAACATAAAAAAATAAATTTAACTGCTATTACATTTTACAGCAGCGTGGCTGTAACTATACAAACGACATAAAACGTTTTGCAGTTTTATTTCAACGCTTTTGAAATGTTCTATGCTTGCTTTAAAAAAAATGATATAGACAACATTTATCATCCGAAGCTTTTTGTGTACTTTTTCCCCCTTTCCGGCACGGGTCGAATGTCTTTCCGCTTCCTCGGCACAGGACCGCCGGCGACTCAAAAGCGTTCGCTCGGTACGTCGTGCAAACAAGCAAACAATTTAACCGACACTGCCACCACGGAACGGAATTTGCAAAAACTTTCACTGCTAAAGAATTTCGAGGACGGTGGTACGGTGGGCGATGGTTTTTGGAGCAGTAGACGAATGTTTGCCCGGGCAAAGCCGGCTGGTTCGGCCGTGCACGGGAAACGTTTGTATGAATATTAAAACGTAGCATTAGGATGAACTTAACAACATCATCTCCTTCGCGGCTCATTACAGCCGCGTGACCGTGCGTTGGTGTAGAATCAATAACACCTCCATCAATGTTAACTCTTTTAATATTTTGGAAAATCTTGCTTCTTGTTCGGTGAAGCGATTGGAAGCTAATTAAACTCAACTTGCTTTAATCGTTTTATATTGACATTTTGTTCCTGTTGAAGCAGTAAGGTATCCTCTTAGAATCTACCAAGAAACCCGTATTGATCCTTCAATGTTTATGTTTCAAAGTTTCGATTAAGTTCGAAACGACTCGAATAATAAACGGTCAAAGATCATCTTTTGTTCGTAGAAAAGGGAAAGAAAGGGTCTCAAAATTGATAAGTTAAATTTGCGCCTACGCTCGCTGTTGTGCCTAAAGCGTCTTAGATTATGCAAAGCTGTATGTTTTTCGTCCTTCCTCAACCAGCGGCACAGCATGAAGAAGCACGCCCAAGCAGCAGAGTCGAATAGACTAGAAGCATCCTGTCCGTCTCGGAAGAGAGCACTCTGTAATCATACCTCTTATTCAAAACAGAATCAAAGCCACTGGCACAGGACAGGTACGTTCTAAGCTACGGAAGGATTTGTTAGCAATCAAACTTTGCTCAATCAAAGCTTTGTATAAAAAAAAACATCCGAAAAAGGACTCCATCGGAGATATGGTCAAGTTTCAACCAGCGAAGAGAAGAAGGGCCTACAAAAACTGATCAGTTTTATCAGGCTTTATCGGAGGTGCTTCATGTGCAACTTTCTCGTGCCAAAGTTGCGATAGGCAGTAAGCCTGGTAGAAGTTGGATCCGGTTAAATGTTCATCCAACTCATGTTGGGGTTGAGGAACGGAAGAGAGAAGCCTGCGTGTCAGATAGTCGGTGTAACCTTCGGTGAAGAGCTGTTCAAAATTCAAACCCATTATAGAAAGTGCAAAGTATTCGGTCGTCAGCAAGCACCTACAATGCTGTCTCGAAAGTGTTTAAGTCCCAAAAAAATGATTAAAATAAATAGTATTTTCAAAAGGTTCAGTCGCTACCGGGGATGAGGATTTAGAATTATATCATTGTAATACTTAACGACTTAAAATATATTTTAAACTAAACCCTTTTGTGCAGGTGTTGAGCCCTCTTTAATCAGCATAGTGTGCTTCTAACACCACTGTAACATCACCCAAATGATGCACTCTTTTGAAACAGCTTTAGAATGCTTCCGGTCCAGATGCATGAAATGCAAATACGCTTTAAATCGTTGGTTTCCCACCGGAATAGTCGTCTCAGGGACATTTGGCATTTGACCAACAATTTTGCATAAATTGTAAAAACGGAAACCATACAAAGTGATTTCTGCAAGTAATTAAAGTCCAAAAGTTATCCATCCACCCATGCAGCACCATCGCCCATCGAACAACGACACGAACAAATGAATTATGGATGGTCCACATTTGTCGACTTTTTGCATCATGCGCGCTTACAACAAACGACGACCGTCATTGTTAGCACACGAACGGTCCAAAGTAAGAGTGAGCTCCTGCAGGCCAGTGCGCTTCCGATGTTGTCGCTCTGTAGCAAAATCCGGCATTGATCCTCGAGCTTCCTTATTTCCTTTTCATCGCGCCAGACGTCGAACCGCTGAAAGAAGAGAAAAGCCCTCGCGGGATGAAGAAGGCTAGTACACGAACAGAACACGAAAAAAAACGTTTCAGTGTCGTTTCTAATTAGGATTTTTGCGGTATCGTCTAAAGCTAAATTGGCTGCGGTGTCTGTGGGGGTGGTGAACGGACCGCTTTTTTTGCGTTGATCACCGAAAACGTTGGCTGTGGTTCAGTGGGCGCGAAGAAAAGCGAGACGGGTGGGAGGCTAGAGACGCTCAAAGCAAATAAAAACCAAACATCATTCTTGCTCGCTTTTTACAGCAGCCCCTCAATCATTCCTCCGTGGCACCATTCCCGATAGCACAGACAGTGCTTATCTTTTGGGAAAGTTTTTGTAGTATTTCTGGTGTTTGGGCGACTTGCTTCCTTCGCCTCACCCTAGACGGGCCGCATTTTTATGCTTCATCTGTAAAGCACTCGAACCGGATTAGCAGCAATTAGGGATATCCTTTTTGGAAACGGTTGCGTTACGAACGATTTTACAATGTCTTTTTTTTCTTGCGGGTTTGAGAATTGATGCGATTGTAAGATTTCGATGGTTGGGATGTTTGCTAAAGAAGCTCGATAATCATCTTCTAATTTGTGTCTGTTGAAAAGAGTTCTTTGTAGCGTGCGGGAAGGTTGCGGTTGATTTAAGATGGTGAAAGTTCGTTTCAGACATCATGTCAGTTTTTATATTGCTTCGTTTATCGAATTTATTTATCTTACCGGTCCCTTTTCCCCATGCAGAAGAACGTTTACTTTTGCATAAAGTCATTCAATTGATTGCTTCGACAGTGGCAAGGATATTAAAGAAACAGTAATGTTTCAAAAACTGAACCTTCCTTAGAGCTTTCCTTACAAGTTATTCGATCAGCAAACTAACATTGTTTAACATTCCATCGAACGTCAAAATACGGCTTGTAGTGTTGCTGATGCCATTTCCATGCCGAAAACGTGCACACAATTACACGGAACTCAACCGCATCACGCGTTAATTACTTTCAACCGCCTAGTACAGGCGAGTTCAAATCATACTGCTAATCACATCACTCGCAATGGAGTGTCTATCTAAAATGGTGGAAAATTAATTACACCAAATTTCCCGCGGTAACAGAATTGTGTGCTTGGGGCGTGCGCGACCCTCTCCTCCAAGCCGAACCCGCCCCATCACTTAAAAAGGATTCACATTTGTTCGCAGCATTTCGAATGGCTCCCCGGTGTGTCTTGGAGGTGCGGGGGTGGGGGAGGATGTGGTGTCGCAAGGGCGGAAGAGGGCCGGGGTAATGGATGAAGTGGAACTGCCTGGCAGTCGTCGGCGGTACGCTGGTGCGGTCGTCCCTCACATTCCAGTGCCCGAGTGCACGAGAAGTGAGGTGAAGCAACCCGCAAATGATGTCACAAATGATTTGTTTGCATGCACCTGTGCACTTTTACCGCCGGTGTCCATCTTTGATGGGAACTAACGAACACGGCGCTTATCGTGCTACCATCAGTCGGTTTCGTCCTTTAATAGTAGTGTCCTGCGGTTTGAACGGATCGTTAGGTGAGCGTGAATTGGCGTTCTGCTGCATCGTTACATCACGGGTCACAAACACGACACGATCCGATGAACGATAATCGCCGTGTCCGTTTGGAGAAGGCCAATCCAGATGCGAGACTTTGATCAAAAAGTTAGCCCGCTTGACAAATTTGCCAATAATACTTAGCGACCAACGCAAACGGCGTTTATTATCACTGAATGGGAGGAAATGACTCCGGAAATTCCCCTGTTTCCTTTCTTTCTAAGGTTTTTCTTTCCAATAACGATAAAGATAACGGAGGCGTTACGTGCTAACTCACGTCAGCTTCGAGTTCCGCCAGCCGTTTGTGTTCCTTGGTGTGGGTGTGTGTGTGTGTGTGAATGCTGAAGGTGAAAGCCGTTTGATTAACCCTCCGTTTTTATTGCACCCTTATCTCAGTGATCTTTGCTTTAAGAATTTCGCTCCCATGGCTGGGTGCTGTTTATCGTGGCGAAAAGTTTTATTTACTCAAAAGTCGAAACAAACTGGAAAACTCTTTTTGGGCCAACTGTGTGGACTTGCAAGTGGTCAGGAAAGTTTGTCGTTGGGTAGAGCTTTTTTTTAATGGATTTACCCGACGGGTTGTTTCATTTTTAGCACCCCCCCCCCCCCACCCCTTCTAGCAGTCCTTTTGCTTGGAAAGAAGAAAAAATGGAATGCGTACGGCAGGTTGGGAAAAACTTCGTTGAACCAGCGTTGTTTGCTGCAAGGGTCGTTTTTTCATAATGCTTCTTTTTTAGTGATAGAACGCAAAACGCACCATCGAACACAATTTGTCAACTTTTAATGAGGTTTGAATGGTGGGCGGCATTCAGGGGAGAAGAAAGGAATAGCGCGAGGTGTCAAAGTTTAGTTAGCTACGATTCAACCAAACGGATACGGTATAATGTAGCAATCGCGGTATAAAGCCAATGAAAACGGTGTAATGATGAAGGTGCTTTTCTTCCGTCGAGCGATTGTCAAAACAACAAAAAAGTATAGATCAAATGGTAAGCACGTGTGACAGTCCGCCTCTCTGCACCGAGAAACCCTCATAAGTCTTCTAGTGAGTGAGAAATGGTGGAAACAAATCAAGGAAAACGAAAGCGATGAGGACAGAATTTGGGCACTATTTACAGATAACTCATTCTACAGCATGTTGCCACTAGCGGGTGTAGAGGACGTGAACCACCTGGCGTCTCCATTTCCCAGCCAAGCGAAACTTATCAAAGCTACTTGTTTCTTTTAGTCCTTTTTGTTTAGTACCATCCTACCGAATGGCTTCGCATACTTTATTTTTGCATGGTTTCTGATATACTTTTCAAAAAAAAAAAATCGTAGAGTTTCACTTTGACCATTGCATAAAGAATTCGTTATTTTTTCGCGCTTGATGTAGTGTCATACATTTACTGCAGACATGGTGAAGCTTTCAACAAGTTTGCACATTACTAAAGGTTCTTGATATCCAAACAATATTTTGAGTATGTGAAATTCAAAAGCAGAGCAATACGGCTTGGCTGTCACTACCGAAATAAAAAAAAATTACAAAAGCTGCTAAAATATATCAGCTTTTTACTTTTATGTCTTTTTTTATGGATCATATTCAAAAATAGCCTTTTCTTTTAAAGATTTTTTTCTTGTAAAGTAATAAAAATAATTTAAAAAAGCATCTCATGACAATTTGAAGATCGCCTCTTCAATATTTTTACACTATTTTTTTCTGTACAAAAATACAAAAAAGAAGGATTGAGTTAAAGTTTCCTGTAAAAAAAGGGCTGGCTAGCAAAACCCATTCTGAAAAGTTCAAATCGATCCAAATTCATTGATAGTGCAATTTATCCGTATGTATGCTTAGTATTGTTTGTGTTCAATTATTCCACAAACATTTATCGACCGCATACCAATCATCATTTGTAAATCCAGGGAAAAAGTTCAAAATTCAGCGTAATCGATTTCAATGCACTCACATCCCGCTAGTTCGACGACGGTCCGTAATGGGCTTGAAGAAGCTTGCCCACAATATTCGTTTGGCGCTTTAATGTAACTGCAAGATGGTTCTACTCTTTCCATTAAACTCTTATGAAAAAAAATTAAAGTCATCGTGAGAAGAAGTACAAATCTCAGCAAAAACACGCACACGTTCGGGTACCATCGTATCTACGGGTACCATCGTGCCGCTATCTCCGAAGGCGAAGCCTTCCACCTTTACATTATCTAAATAGCATTGCATTTCAACCATACCCGGAACGCTGAACCCTTCTTCCCTCTTCACACTCATTAACGGCAAGCTTTGAGCGAAGAAAAAAAGATGTTTAGCGGTATGGAATGTTTGTAGCAAGCAAAATTCACTAGTGCAAGAAAGCGAAATTTTATAAAATCTTTGTCCCTAAAGCTAACCCTTTTTTTGGGGCAGGAAACGGAGAACCATTGCCCCGGCCAAGGGTACAGCGTAAAAAAGATAATCATTTCTTTCATTTGCAACTCCGTACCCAGATTTTGATCCCGGTTTGTGTGTGTGTGTGTGTGTGTGTGTTTTCTCTCTTTGCCACCAGCGCTAATGGATACGGGCTTGGGGATGCAGATGAAGTCCGCAAATAACTGCGGTGCCACGTCCGCACCAGAGGGCAAGTCAAGCTGTTATCCGTTCTCCGCTGGTTTATGTTTAACCTTTGCCTAATTATCGTGTTTTTTTGTTTTGCTTTACTTCGAATCAACTCTCAATAGTGTACCTGTTCGTTGCCTTCGGTTCCGTTTGGGCGGTTTGTAGCGCCATTTCCTTCAAGCTGGTGTAACGCTGGTTTTTGAAGTTTTCTTGTTGCGATGCAGCAATTTTGGGGCTATGAGGATAAGTTTTCCGCTTTGCTTCACGTTATATTTTTTGTTTCTTTTTTTTTTAAATCACTTTTACATCACCGAGTACGCACACGTACACACTTTGCACCGGAGCTGAGATTTATGATTATTATCACTCTCAATTTTGTTTTGCACTATGCGCACCGAACACGGATTGAATTTTTTTTTCCGGTGCCTTGATGGCGAATCACTTGTTACACCGTGGCTGATTTATGGTTGATTAGTAATTCAGGGCATGAAACACGCTCAGCCGACACTTGAACACTCCAACAGACACTTCGGAACCGCACGTAACGAAACGGAAAAAAAAATCACAACAACCCTGCTGTGAAAGGTGAAAGCGTAGAAAAGAAAGCGGAGTGTGACCTTGATGAAGAATTAAAATTTTATTTTAAGGAAAAGTGAAATGCTAAATATGCCATAAAAGAGCATTCGCCATAAAATGCGCCACCGTAACGGTATTTTTCCTCTGCTTTCGAATCTTTAATTGTTGCTGCCATCATTAGCTACCAAACGGACAGTAAATGCGCACTTTTACGAGCCTTCGCACAAGCTGCTACAACACGCGGCACAGCTTGCGGGTTTTCGCAATCCCCGCCCCACTGGCCTGTGTGTGTGTGTGTGTGCGTGTGTTTGCGCCTAACGGCTGTGTTCTAACGAGCAAAAGTTAGCTCATTGACAACTATCGCCGGCCTGTTTGCCCGATAACGCACTCGCGAACGCGATTATTCCAATACTCTCTCGGCTGTTTTCCATCGGCACCGGGAACTTCCGGCGTGAGACAAGCTTTTGCTGGGTGGACTGTGTGCACTGTGCACCCACCAGAGGACACTACTTTTTTAATTAAAACTACACAGCAAACAGCAATCACCGAGTGCCCTGATCAGCTCGCGCATCGTCCCATCCGCTCGCTCGTCCATTATCGCGCCTCCGTTCGTCCTAAAGATATTGCGATCGCGGTTAGATTTGTAAGCAGTACCGACCGGGCGTCGGTAATGTCGAAGCAAACTGACGAGTGTGGATTGCAAATAGTTACTAGCTTGTAAGGACACAAACACAAGAGCCGAAGGGTGAAAATCACAGACTCTTTTCATTGGATGGGCCGAGCATTTGTCCGTTCGACCAGTGGATGGTCATTCCGGGTGGATTAGCTGGTGGTAATCGTGTTCTCTTGGCACCTTTCTTCGGAAGAAAACAACACTCGAGGTCCCTGATTCGATTGGCGATAGGCATCGGTGACAATTAATTTGTCGCTTATGTTCGTTTATTGTTCTTCTCTATTATTATTTTTATGTGCACGAGCCATGTCAAGGGCATAGCTATAGCGCGATGGTTATGGCTTTGTTGATGTTCTGTTTTTCCCAACACTTTTATACTTCCGTTGCCCGTTTATTGTTGCCTGTGCCATTCCGTGTTGAGGTTCGTTCGTTTTGTTGTCAGGCTATTTTTGAAGAGGCAGTGGAATTTTGTGTTCAAACAGTTTTGTTTTTTCCTTGTATTGCATTGCATTGGCTAGTTTACATATTTTTGTATATTTTTTTTTTTTCACATGTTCGCAAAACACGCGCGATATTTTGAGCTTTTCATCTTTCAGCACATCACTCAAAGCGTTCACCGTTTTTCGTTATCGGCAGCAATTGCACTCTTCTAGAACACATTTTGCAACCGAACCACACATTGTTGACTTTCTTCAAACTGTTTTATTTTTTTTTTGCATTTTTTTCGATACAAAAGAACAACACAACAAAGCTCACAAATCTTTGCAAGGACAAACGACGTTTCGTCCAACCGGGAGATAGTGGAGAGCGTTCGCCTTTGCTTAATTATTTTTATTTTACGTCCCCCAACGTACAAGTTACGAGCGAAAACGGTATCTTCGCACGGCGGCGAGCGTGTGCGGCAGTTGTGTGGGGCGAAAAAAAATCCACTTTTAAGAGCAAGAAAACACTCCCGAATTAAAAAGGCGAACGAAAAGAAAGGTTAAGGATCATCGAGAGGCGGTAGGGGCACAAAAATAGAGATCATCATTGGGTGGTGAAACCGAAGGAAAAAATACACGAACCACACACACACACACACACACATATACAATTCTGTAGAAAAATTGTTCGAAAAACGCAAACACACCGATATTTATATATTACAACTACACAGTGTTACAATTCGCGGCACTTTGACACGCCCAGCTAAAAATAGTTGATGTTTTTTTTTTCACATCGCGCCTCATATTTTAAAACGACAAGTATTTCCCTTTGGGATGATTTTAGATAATCTCGCTCAAAACAAAAACTTAAACAAGCGAGCATCCACTGTACACAATCAGCAAACGGAAAGTTGATTTAAAATTCCACCGTGTTAGTGTAACGAACTAATCACTCGTTTGCATACCGCGCCTGGTAATGAATCAATAAGAGTGTTGTCCTTTTTTGCCTCCCTGTCTCATTCCTTTAAACACACATTCAATAACGAACGGAGTACATCCGAGCCGTGTGACGGGCCGGATTAGTTGGGAAATTTCTAAAAACACACGTCACAACGAGCATACACACACGCGTCGAACGGACTTTCGAATGACATTTGCCAAAAAGTAGCAGGGAGAGCGGGCAGACGTTAATCGAAAGCGTTCTAGCGCAGTTAATGTAAATCACACAATGTTATGTCACTGCCAATGGTTTCGATACGAACGAACGTACGGCAGATGACGATAAAGATCACAAGACACACATCGAACGCTTCCTTACTTCCGGTTCTTTTCCCAAGCACATGCGAAATTTTCACAACTTGAGCATCTTTACTATAAATTTATCTACACAGTCTCGGCCTCACTTTTTCTGCAAGGGATCAGCAAACCTTTTTCTTTGCACACACCGCGGCGCACCACTGTCATGGTCAGGTTTATCGCCTCGACCATCATCAGCCAGCTCCTTCCTTTTTTGCTTCCCCAAGTGCCTGCAACATTTATCTGACCCGAGCGAGCACGTAAGAGCAGCTGGCAAGTGATCGCGCGTCCGGTCGGTTTGCGTTTTTTTTTTCTCTTATTTCAATTTTGTTTCACGCACCGCTACCAAACGGAAGCAACACACGGCGCCGCCCGAGAAATATCCGATCCGTCCGCACCGTAGCGCGTTGGTAAGGAAACTGGGGCGCTCACGGCGCGTTACAGTGCAGTTTGAAATTCAAACGGCACTCAGGGCTCCACCGCTTGATGAACACGCTTGCAAGCGAGTGGCCTGCCCTTCGGGTATGAGTGTTCGGGTTTAATTTTACCAACCAGCTGATGAACGCTTGGTTTGTTGTCTTTTTTTTTGTTGATGCTTGTGTTAAAACGATCGCTGAAATTGGATGCTGCCGGTTCGTCTAGCTTCCTTCTTCGGGCTCGATCAACGTGACTAGCGCGTGGCGGGGGGACGGGAATTATTTTAAACTAGAAACAACAGTCAAACAGTGAACGGTGACCGGGCGTGACAGTTGGCGTCGGGTTGCACGTGACTGTTTATTTTTCTTCTACCGAATCTGTCGGCTCGCCTTTTTGGAGCGATTAATTTGTGTCGGGGGAGTTTTTGGTATTGTTGTTACAAGAGAATGTGTTTTCGTTCGACATCGTTAATCGACTGGAAACGGTTACTAGCCCAGTAAGGTTTTGTGAAGGATTAGTAATCACATATTCTAGATGGTTTGCTTCCATGTTAATAATTGTCACAATACGGCCTGGCCGTCACTACAGAATAAAAAAAAAAAATTAATAATTGTAATAGAAAATAACTAGACTGGATCGATATACTTTTTAGGAAAGTTTTTGTGATTGTGAGGTAACGAGTATTACACCGCATAGTACCATACCGGAACTATACAGTGTAGTACACCGGCTACAGACAGTGAAATAATAAAGTTGATCACATTAACACATATGTCAAGAATATTTATTGGCACTTTTATTTTCATAATACCATTACCACCAAAGAGAAGTATTTTAATAATTTAGACTTTTGTATAATGCATTACATTTTGATCCGCTTCAAATCGTCCCGCTAACCCTGTAGCAAGCTTTTCTATTTCGTTCCAAATATCCGTTTCGTCCCACTTTCCGCCCCAGATTGGACACTCACCGGTGTAAACAAATGGCCACTCGAACCGACGGCTTGCCGTGAGTGTCGTGTTCATTTCTGCCGATTTCGTGCTAACTGGCGTGAGTGCTTTCTAGCTATCCACCCCACCAACTGTGTACGTCATTTTCGCGCGCATTTTCGTACGAAGACAGACCGCGTGGTAATTGTGTGTGGTTTTGGCTACAGAATGCGGCATTATTTAAAAATGAACTCAATAATAATCGAATTAATAGATTTAAGGGTAGAGCTCAAAGTAGGAATGCTTCAGATTGAATTTGAACTTGCGTGGTAGACTGAAAAGAATTCGCATTGAAAAATGTGATCAAAACTTTCAGCTCAACACAATATTTATGATTTTTAAATTAGTTTTAAAACCTATGAAAACGAGCAGAGTAATGAAGTGAGAGCTTTGTTGTGCTAAAAGAAAAGTTTTTCCCGAGTAAAGACCAGACCTCATTGTTCACTGCAAGAAGAAATCAAACCAGAGAAAGAAGAAAAGAGTCATATTTTGGAACATCTAAATCAACGTGAAATTTAATCAAAACAAAACAAACGAGGACTTTGAAAATGTAGCATCAGTCTCGACAATGTGACCGATAAGCCCCACCAGACCTGATAATTTGAACAACCGGAGCAAACGATCGGCTGCAGCGGGTGATTATGTTTCAGTCACTTTCTGGACATTCTAACGGACGGATGGGAGAGCTTCGGCATCATGTTAAAGTTTGCTGTCGGACTAGTTCTTGCATTCCTAGCATCCTTTGAAGCCTCCGTTAGGGCTGAGCGTGTCGTGTGTTCTTACTCTAACCCAGCATCACACAGAAAAGGCGAGTATGCGTTCGACCTAAACGACATCCCAGCATCGCTCTGCAGCCATGTTGTGTTCGACCATATGACAATCAGCTGGTATGACGACCACATCGCACTTAGCGATCCGGACATGGCGGACAAAGAAGAAACTTGGGAAAAGTTCTCCACGCTGAAGCGAATCAACCCGCAGCAGAAGCTGCTGATGGGCGTTCGCAGCCCGCTGCTCCGGGATATTGCCTTGAAGCAGGACCAAAGACAATCGCTTGCGGAAAAGCTCCTACCGTACATGGAAAAGCTAAAACTTGACGGTGTAGAGCTGCTTTGGAGTGGCTCGGATTCCGATGAATCGTTCTACCTGCTGTTGGAGGAGCTCAAGAGCAGCTTCCGGGCAGCTGGCCATCCGACGTGGGAAGTGATCGTGCTCATTGATGTTGATCGCCAAGCCATCGATCATGTACGGTTGTGTAGGTAAGTTCCATAGTTGTTGAATTTCCGCTTAGTATGTGCGTGTAACCGGCAAATATATACAATGTGGAACAATGATTCAAATTTTAGGGTGGTTGACTTCGCACATATTATGGGTGCAAGTGAGCGTGTGCCGCAATATGGCAGTAAATCTTCGGTACAGGCCTCTGCCAGTGCGTTGTTCGACATAGATGACCGTAAAAATCTAACGCTGGAACGTGCACTGCAGTACTGGAAAGATAATGGCTGTCCCGCGGACAAGATGGTGCTTGGAGTGGTTTTCGTCGCACAAGTATATACCATGAACAGTTTACAGGAACGGAAGTACCATAAAGACTACTTTTCACTCTGTTCCTTGACGTGCGATAGACTGTTTTGTTCCTACATTGAGATGTGCCAAAAGCTGAAAAAAAGTCAATGGACAATCGGTTGGGACGATGCAGAAGGATTGGCCCCACACGCGATACAGGGCAAGTGGTGGGTGGCTTACGAGGATGAAAATTCTGTTGGCCGCAAAGGGGCAATAGCGAGAAGACATGGTTTGGCAGGAGTGTATGCGTTTCCGTTAGATCTGGATGACTATCGGGGCAAGTGTGGGACATTGTACCCTTTGACGAAATCGTTGAGAAACTCGTTTAAAAATGATGCGGCGAACTAGCGAGGAAAGCAAACGGAATGCTTTCAATATAATGTATAAGAAGGATCGAAGCATAACGCATCTATCCCAAATAATTAAGCGAAAAAAAACTTGTTTAAATAAAAGAAGTCTAATTGTCAAACCAATTAATAATAAAGAAAGAAATATATTTTAAAACTTCCCCTTTAACGTAAATTTGAATGACTGTATGTATTAGCTATAACGTTTACCAGTCTAAACAGTATGGCCTTTAAACCATATTCTACTTGATTACAGGAGCAAAATATGCAACCTCTTTGAAGGGTAACGGAAGATTAGCTGCAGCTGTTGATAGGAACTCAGTTACTTTTTGGACATTCGTCGGTGTGGATGTGCTAGCATCGTTTTCAGCATCTAGCGCTGCAGAATATAGATGGAGCGAGTATGCGTACGAGTTTGCCAACATGCCAGTTTCGTTCTGCACCCACATTGTCTACGACCGTCCCGGGCAGCGAGCCTTCCGACGTGGGAAGTGAGCGTGCTCATTGATATCGATCGCCAAGTCATCGATCATACACGGTTTTTAATTGGAGCAAACATAGCTCGTACCCATACAAACCATTGCTTCAGGTTGGGAGCAAGTTTAACATATAGTACATTTCTTTTTAAAATATTAGAGAACGATTGTTTTCTTTTTACCAGTTTCACAGTACGATGATATTAAATTATATAAAAATTCTTTAAATATGTTTAATAATGACGAGACACTTATTTCTATTTGTTTTCTCTGAAAAGGGATTCTTCAATCCTTCATCTAAAATCAATGTTACTAGCTTTACGCGTAAATTGATTAACTTGTAGTTAATTCGTGCTTCACTGAATAAGCAATCATCATTGACGTTTTTCCATCATCGCTTTATAAGAAACAGGTCTTGTATTTAGCCGAGATAATGCTGTTAGTACGAACAGGGCAAAGAAAAGCATAACTTCATACGAAAGACATAAAAAAAAAAGATGCTCTTCCAAATGTTTGCAATACTTATCGCAAAGAAACACATAAAACAAAACATTCTCATCCTTTTCGCTTTTTCGCCTGCCTCTTACCGTCATTCCACCAATGAATAAGCATACGCTGATGAACCGTCCGTAACGGAGCGCTGCAAGGACGGTCAACGCCAAAATCTTCACTGGATCCCGAGCTCCTGCACCACCAATACAGGCGGATATGAATGAACCAAGACGCAAACAATGAATGACGCCACCGCGCCCCTCGACGACAACCGCAAGGGGCGAAGGTCGACATGCTGTCGCGAATGCTGAGCGCGTTACGCTACGCGCCAAACTTTTTGGCAAATTGCCACAAAGAATGGGTGGGTTGAACAGCTCGCCAATCGCAGTCCGTGGATGGGGTCATCGCCATACACTGGCACACTGGTGATGCGAAGGGCAAGATGTAAGTCTTCCCCCTATGTGCGAGACCAGTTGGCGGGCTTGCGTTATGAATTTTCTGGGTCACAGTATTTGGGTCTGCGCCCGGTTCGGTTCGGCATGGTAAAACGACAAGCCTTTGAGCTAATCAGAACGGGAAGCAGCAGAGAGCGAAGGCCGGGACCGAACCGGGAGTGTCGGCAATGCAAAACGAACTTCCGCGTCGTGGTGCCTCAGTTCACTTATCGTTCGAATATGGAAAATGTTGCTCCATAAATAACAACAGCCGCACGACCCGGCTGGATGCGATCGATTTTGTCAGATAACACACACTCACTCACTAATATTAGAAGCAAAATCAGGCAGCTTCTTTCTTGGCGCCCCCTTCTAGCCGTAGCATCATTTCAAACGCCCGGGCGCAAAGGGCGAGCACATGCTTTGGAAGCTGACACAGATAAATATATTCATTTGTTAACACACTGTTTAGCATACGGCAGAGCGGACCAACCAGCCGACCCGGGTTGTGGGCCAACCGTAGTAATGAGGCTCATTTGTGAGTGTTTCGTGCGTGTTGGTGTCTTGTCTTTTGCCGATTTGTCTGATTTTGATGGAATAAAAAAATCCGCGTTGACAGCCAGATATGCGACGCGATGGAATGGATTCATAAATATTGCTGGTGCAAATAAAGCATAAAACATTTCATCTTGCATGTTACTCTAATTGGAACACAAAATGAAACGTTGTCTTTTTTTCCAGGAATTGTTCATCCACAATTCCACAATCACGCTACAAAATCAGTAATACTGCAGCCTTCGCTAGTGCGGCCCTTTGCATGTTCTTGTTATTTTATGGAAATGGGAGTGAAAAAGTAAAACCCACTCAAAAACGGCAAGGCCCTAACCCGTTTGTTGCGGAAGCAATAACCAACGGGCTCCCACGCAATACCGATGGGACAGAAACAGTGTTCGGTTAACCGCGGGGAAGTGTTTCTTCCGTGTCGTATTTCTGTCGATTGCAGGTGCGACTAACGTGGACAACCTCCAGGATAAATGAAGTTTTTTTTCCCCCATCCATCCTGTTATCTGCTTTCCCATCTCCGGGTAGAGCTTGCCGAGTAAACCGCACAAACTGTGTGTTTCGTTTTGTAAATTTCTAGTTTAGCCCGCCCCGGGACGCATCGAACACTGAGGACACTGAGCGAGAGTAGTCTAGCGGTGAAGCAAAATCCAAACAGAGTGCAAACTGAGTGTCCTTGCGTAGGAAGGAAAAAAATGTTCAGGGCTGTTTTCCCTACGAAGCAACCACGCTACAAAACAAGAGGGTTTCAATTTTCCTTCCCTGTAAGAATGTCACTGATGCGTTGGATGAAGTCGTTCGGATGGGGACTGTAAAAAGCGATTGACCGGCGTACAGAAAGCGGTATCGATGTTTGCGGATGCAATTGCTTTCCGTGTACCTTTTACGAGGATAACAAACACCGGGAAGAATATGCATTTAATTTTCATGATGGAAACTCAACTAGCAACCATTTGATTTAGTTATTTGGCTATTTATTTGTATGTTTTTTGCTGGTTTATCTCTTTTCTTTTTTATTGTCTCTCGGTTTAATTATTCGTTTACTTACTTTTAATTTACTTTTACTTTCTAATTATTTATTTAGTTTTCGCTTTTTATCGGGTTGCAATGCTGATTTTGTATTACAGTACCTATTTGGGAATTATCAGAATCTATTAGAATCCAGTGTTAGTTCCCCAATCGAATAACATAATAATGTTTGTTAGAGTGTCATACAAAAATGATTTAAAAATCACACTTGTTGTTATATTGTTGCTCTTACTTGTTCTTGATTTTTTTTTGTATAACATTAGTAAAATTTAATTTCATTTTGGTGTCGCACTTCAAATGATTGATAAACACTTTTCTTCTAATATTTCAATGATTATAAAGCTATGATGATAATTACAATTAAAATATATTCGCTTTAAGTGAATTAAATTTTTACAAAACAAGAAAATTTGGGCACCATTTTCTTGCAACTGCTCTTTGGGGAACTAAGTCGCTTCTCATAAGCATATAAATCATTGAAAACTACTTTTAAAAAGCGTTTCATTGGTAAATCAATTACACGGAAACGATTCCAGTGAAACAAAGTACAAATTATGTGGTGAGCAGTCGCATAACAACTGAAAAAAATAACACAATAAATGCATTAATGAACATGTGTTTTCTTCTACATCACAAAGCAAAATGCAAAAGAGATAAACATAGAATGTGTTTGAAGCTTGATCCATTAATCGTACCATGCTGTCTGCACATTATGCTGCTTTACCAAGAAATGTCATCATGGTCAACGCTCCGTATCGTGGGACGGGTTTCGATTGGCCTCTTCCTCACATCGAACACAACACCAAGTAGTATGTTGGACAAGGGCCCGAAAAAAAAAGGAAAAATCGCATTGCAATATGGCGCCCATTTAATGTACCCAAACCGTTGTCAACTTGCATGCTGTGAGCAGCTTACCAGCGCACCAGAAACTCGAATCGACAAAGACGATGACATTGTTTTGCTTCTCACGTATGCCGTTGCAGGAATGCAGTGCTTCTGAAATGCATGGAATCCCACCACCTTCCCCAACTGGTCGCCCTGGAAGTCGTCCACAGCAACGAGAACGAATGGGTGGGCATGCTTTTGCAGCAAACCGCCTTCCACTGCCAGCATCTACCCATCCGTCCCGTTATCCGCTTCGTGTTTGCAATCTTAAACAGCATCCCTTAGCCCGCTTATCTCCGTTCGGCTAATCCTTCCCGTTCCCCTCGTTCCGCCGGTCCTTCGAGAGGTTTGCGTTTGGGTTGCTGCAATCTTTCGCTGCCCGGCACGTTGCATTTCGAACCGTGGCCGTGGTGCGACCGACACGCTCACGCTGTTTTGCAAATATGCTTCCCTGTTCGGGTTTGAACGTTCCCATCCATTAAGTGGTACGGGCGGGGCTTGCTGCGAGTCAAAAGGAAACACTCATCCTAGTTCATCAATTCTGCTCCCTCTACCCACACTAATCCACTCTCCTCCCTTTTTGTTGGTGTGCCTCTTTATTTCGCAGCACACAATATTGCTGCCTCCGGCTCATTTTATCATGCTTTCCGCCAACGCGAGTGGCGCTTTTTAATACTTTCTTTCGCTATTACTTCGTTCAAAGTTAGGGAAGGCGCTGTGCGGTCAAGAGGGTAGGTCTAAAACAACATCCATCAATGCAAGCTCGCACCCACACGCGACCGCATCGGGATCAAGACTGCGTCTTCAAAGCCTTCATGCTGTTGATAATACTTCCGGTTCTTCCTTAACCTCCCACATCTCAAAGGCTAGCAGACACCATTCTCCAATCCCTACCCTGCCCGTGGCCACTTGCACATTGTAAGCTCCGTGACAGAGTAATTAAAACATCGCCATAGCTTGGAGGGTGGAAGAGCCACGGAGAGTGTGCTGATGAGTGTGCGCGATTTGTTTTTTGTCCCCATCGCCACCCTCAACGGTGACAAAGCGCGCCTGCCACGTGCCAAACGGGGAAAATATCATTATAATGTTTTGATGGGAAAACCGGCCCCGTGAGACATCCTGTAGTACACCCCGGGTTTTAGCGTCCGTTGTTGCTGCACGCCCCACGTTGTGGCCAGCCAGGAAGGAGTTAGAATTAAACGGCATGTGCCGCCCGCTGATTGGAGCCGAAGGAAGGGAACCGGTTGCGCTGTAACGTTCGTCGTACGTCGCGCGTGTGGTTTCAGGGGAGTGATGCGAATGTTCATTTGGCTTTGATATTTGCGGTGTGGTTTTTGCGGTGCTTTTATTTCAAACTGGAAAATGGATATTTGAGGTTAATGTGAAGGTAATGTGATATTTGATTTTCGAGGGGGTTTTTTTTATGCTGCTTTTTATATGAATGAATATCAAACCACGCGCCCTTTACCTTTTAGATCTGAGGTCTGATGGGGTGGCGCTTCAACTCATGCTTTTATATAAGCAAAAGTAAAATTAATATCTAATTCCCATCTCCACCTCGTTGTGCATATTGTGCATAATGAACTCATTTTTTCTTATTTTCCTGTTATGTAAAACATAGAAAAAACCCTCACTTTATCCCACGGGATGTAAATGCCCTTCCCAAAAAAGGAGTTTTTCCAAACAACTGTCTCCAATTTACAATCCGTCACCATCCCATCGTCTTCCGGAGGTGCTTTATCTTTTCCCACGCTCCCGTCCCTAACGATGTTACACACACACACACGCGCGCGCACACATTCCCTAGCTCCAGCACAGGGCTACGATTAGCTTCCAAATAATGACACTCATTAGTCACCCGTAAGTAGGCTGTGCTGTTGTTCGGGAAGGTGGATGGGAAATACAAATCCTTAAAGCAGCAAAGCACCTCCTAGCAACACCCTCAGCTGGCAACGGCACAGAGCAGTGTACGTGCCGGGAAAGCGTTTGGTTGACATTAAACGGTGGCGCTGGTGACCTTACTCCACGATGACGTCCGCTGTCACCAAGGTCGAGTGGATGAGAGAAGAAAACAGTGAAGACAACCGCGAAAAGCACGCACCGGGAAGGAAAATCTTTAAAAACAATATTCCTTTACTTCAGTTTATGTTTTCACTTTTTCGTTTCCCTTCTTTAGCACCCCGTTCCTTGCGTGGTTCCGTGGATTGAGTGTGAGTAGTTAATGCAATATTTGTCTGGCCGCAACTGGGAGGAAAAGGAACGTTTTCGGTAAGAATTGGTAAGAAACCCTTGCTGGCCGCCTCATAACCCTCCAACAACGCCTCCTTCAGCTGGCACTGGTTGTTGGAGCTGATAAATGTATTCCAGACGTGTCTTGGTCAAGGGTGGGGGCAAACCGCGTCATTCCAGCGAAGTAAATCTCCCACTCTAGCGACGTTTGTTTGTCGAGCTATTTTCCTGTCCATCCTTGAAGCCCCGGGTCCGTCAATTGTCGTGCGAAGCGATTCAAGCGTCCTTTATTCGTGCGTTGGCGGTGCACATTTCCTTTCCTTCCTCTGTTCGGAAAGCAATTTTGAGCCGTATGCTTTCCTCGCGATACAACACGGGGCCTGGAGTGCATCGTGGAGATGGGTGGGTGGTTGTAGCTCGTCTACTTTTGACAAGTGTTCCGACAGATACGCACGGCGGATGAGAAAGTTGATTGAGGTTAGGTGTAATATGATTTTGTCGTACTGCTTTTTTTTTTAGTAGCGCGATGGTAAGGGGGTGGTAGTAGGTGGTACAGGTGCAGATGGTGGCAAGACGTTGACGAGGGACCGAAAGCAGATGTGTTTGTTTGTTTCTCTTATTTTGGGAGGGTTTTCAGAGGCCATGTTTTGCTTTGTACCTTTTCAATGTCAATGTCGTGTTTTAGAGTTTTTGCGTTAAGGTTTGACGCATTTCGCAGCCTGGACTTTATGATTTCTTCTAATGTTTTTTTTTGTTTATTCATCATTTCATGTGGTTTCGAGCTAGTTTTCTTAATTTATTCGATTCCTATCTATACTGAGAGTGATTATTGTCGTTTGATGAATTCAAATTTTTTTATGCATTTTTAACGTCTTTTTTCTTCATCTTCATTAATGTAGTTATTTCTTGTACTATTTTTTTTGTTTATTCTCAAATCTTATGTTTGTTTGTACTACCAAGAAAGACTTTAGGCAATTTATAATGCTAAAAAAGGAACGATGGCAGCCAAAAGACTTCATAAATAATAAAAAATAACCCGTCAGACCGAGTGATGTCTTCGTTTCCAAAGCATCGTCCAAAGCTCCGAGTTGATTGCCCGAGAAGCGTCAACCAGCGGTACATCTCTTCTGTGTGGATAATTTTTCAAACATCCCTCCCCCCTCTCACTCCTCCCCCCCCCCACCACCACTCACTCATCCACTCAACAAAGAAGGATTGACACACCACTTAGCACCGACAGTGGCGCGGGTGAAAGGTTATCATCTTTCCCAACGGCCTCGATTCCTCCCGATGTGGCCATAATACACACAGTTCCGAACGGTACAGAACTGCCGATGGTCCAATGTTTTGCGCCTTGCGAAGAATATGTCGTTGCAATGCGATAAAAGTAAAAGTGATATCAAATCATGGATTCCAGCTAGATTCCCACTAAATTGCGTAGGGATACGGTACGCCAAAGCCAACTGCAACAATCGGGAGGAAAAGTTACATTCGTTATGGTAACAGGAAGACCCAGCGCGAACGAAGCCAGGGGAGAAAACATTGTCCTTCACTCCACCGCACCCCATGCGCAATGAATCATGGAAAAAGTTCTAGTTAGCCACTCGGCACCCTCACACACGGCTTCACACTTCCTGGCGTGAAAAATGAGATATTCCGCTTAGCGAGAGGAAGGAGGAACCCGGGAGCCCGGTAGCCACGTCTGCACGTCCAGCAGAAAGAAAGGAAATGTCGTGCGCAGCATTAAGCTTCGCTACAATTTATGACCATATTTCACGAATCTCTTTCTCCCCGTTTTTCGGCGCAGGGGAAATCCGCTAGGAAGAAGGGTAGTTGCTGTGCGAAAGTAAAAGTTTCAGTATCGAGCGTAAGCAATTCAACGCGACAACACACCGAACGCGCGCCAAGCATATAAATCAATTCCAGCCGATCAAGCGCGGACCGGAAGCGAGATTTCGCTCCATCCACCACTCACTCACCGGGACACGGACGGAATGGAGGGAGGAAGGAGGGCGTCTGAAATATGGCTGCATCATCGGCTTTGATGGGTCAGCTGAACGGGAAATTGGGACAGATTTGTCGGTCATCATGGCATCCGCGATGCTATCGATTTCCAATAAACGGCCGGCCCCGTCTTGGCGCGAATGTCGGCAGGGAACGCCAAGAACGGGTTCTAGCAGTGGTTGATTAAAGTTACGCTTGCGTTATTAAAAGCTTAACCCGAGAAAAAAAAATCGTGCCCGTGCATGGCAGCAAGACAGGTTTCCTGCATTCCAACATTCCACGGCGAGAGTAACCCACTTTCATGCGGCTGGGAATGTGTAGCAGCGATGCTGGTCTTTTTTAACTGCTTTGGGCCATTTTATTGTGACCGTCTCGCTCGGAGTCGCATAGGTATCTTGCTATACTTGTTAGATTAAAAGCAAACGAAAGCCCCCAGCATGCTCTCGACCCATGCAACGCCTTAACTGGCGCTGACGCATGGTTACTTTTACACTCCGAAACATCAACTCCATTAGCGCCGCTAATGGGAAACGAAATGTCTGCTTGCATGCATCCACAAGTGAGATGTTTATAGCGTTTCGGTGTTAAAGTTGCATTCAAACTTGGAAAGGTACATGTTGAATAGCACCGCTCCGTTGCACAATATCACGCTGTACGAGGTAATGAAGAAATACTAACCTCGCCGAACGCAAACGCATCAAAAAGATATTAAAACATCTTCAGACTGCACTAAACCCAACACGCATGGAGACTTTGGGCGTTTGTTCAACTTTCGCTCAAGCATTGAACTCCCCAATGTAAATGTTTCCTTGCTAGCACTCGTCGTTAAACTTCCAAGCAGTCGAACCATAGTTGGTGCAAACTATTTGCACAACTTGATTTTTGCCAACCTTCCTAACCAAATTCTTTCCCAGCATCAGGATGAAAGTGTAGAAAATGAATTTTATTACCTTCTAAAGGGAGAAAGAAGACAGGACGAGATGGAGCAAAAACCGAGCAAGCCAACGTAGAAAACGGCGTAATTTTGACGTCCTCCCGCTCTCTCCCCACGAAAGCGTCCCAAATGACTTCCCATCAATCGTTCTGCACCTTGTTTGGGGGTGGGTGAATTGGGCGAACGGTTGGGCGGGGTGGAAGTTTATGATGGAAGTGTTGCCGGGCGAAAGTTGAACTTTTCACTCCATAAAGCTGCATTTTTTTTTATTTCAGTGGGAAGGAAGATGAACTCAGTCACCTTCACGCCGGTCGGGCTTGAGTTATGGACTTCTTTTCCTACTTGCGTACCCGTTATCCTTTGAAGTCTGACCGGAAGCAGAAGAAGTCATGCCAAAGTAGAAGATAAAGTACACACACACACACACGGACAGTTCCCCATATACAGAGACACACGCTGGGTAAACAAACTAGGTCAGCCGGATGGTTTGTTATCAATCATATGTTAACTCCCCGGTACCGGTAGCCGTCACCTTCAAAGACTGGTCGTGAGGCTGTGGGTAGGGGCGTGTGCGAAGGCGATGAGACGTTGGCACATGCTTGGAAGACAGGTATCAGACGGTTTTGGGGCAGGTTGTCCGTCGTCGGCCCACGCACTTGCACACACGTACATGCGTTAAAGTCCACTAAAGCCGAAGGTAGAACCGGACAGAGGGTGTTTAACACCCACATTTCCCCAAAGAAAGGTGTCCAAACAGATCCATATCATCTAAAAAGTAACACCTGCCCGACGCTCCCTCTGATATCACCGTCGTCAGCACCGACACGTGCCTTCAGTCAATGAGAAGCGGCTTCGTGCGCTTGATTGATTCCATTTTCAGTCGAAATCCAACCAGGGACGATACGGGCGTAGGTAAATGACTTAACTGCCTGCAAACCGAAATTGAGCTGAAAGCTCTTACATTGATACAGGGCAGGGCAGGGTGTTGGTGCGGGCGATATGTCTGGTACGAGGTTTGCTTTAGCCACACAGTGATTACACAGGTTACACCAGGAAGCCTTTTTCGTTCGGTGGTGATGATGTAAAGCTCTGGTCCCGCAACAACACGGTGCGCCTTACATGTTGCCTGTGCGACGCAGTCGAAGTGCCTGGTTTGTGGTCAGAAGAAGATTGATCTACACGGCATTGGACCTCTCGGTCGTCTAAATTTGGCCGTGATGTAATGGGAAAATCACGCATTCCCATGATTTGAGATTGATTTTGGAGAAATTTAACAATAGGTTAGGCCCGAAGATGCTGCACGGTTGAAGGGGGAGAAAAACCGCAAATAACAGCATTGGCTTGTACAACACAAGGGGACCACCTTGCCCAAACCTTGGCCTACCGTTGACATTTCGTTTGAAGTTATATATCTGTTGCGGGTTTACGGTGTTGCCGTGGGTGCACGAGATGTCTGCTGCTGCTGCTACGGTCTCAAAAAGTCGATGAAGCGATTTATTTTCGTCTTGCTGTTCCTCCGCAGGGTTTCCCATTCTTGCAAGGTGGCATGTAAGGTGAACGATAAAACGGTTTGGGGGGGCGGTGGATGGTGTACTCCATTTGTGTGCCCTTTTGCGCTGTGTGCGTGCCCGAGCGCCATGTAGATTGATGAGGGTTCATTTATCATGAAACCGAAAAGTGTGACGGTGTGATGGTGCCCGTTGTCGCGATGATTTCCCTTCGGTGTACGTACATTGCCCGGCTAGCGTTTCAATCTACTTGATAGAGACGAGTGGTTTTTGAGCTTCGGTCGACGATGTTATGGTCTGAAGTTTTCCGCGTGCCTGAGCCCTTCCCAGGAGCGTAGATATAACGATTTGCTAAACGATGCCGAAATCAGGCTGCGGTCAAACGCCAACACGCTCGAATCACTCCTGAAAGCGTCTGGCTTCCAATTAGCCTGTAAGCAAACGCCACGTGACTTTCGCACAGGCCACGCGGTCGCACGTGCGCGCGAAAAAACCGACACCGGGAGGGGGGTTGGGGGTGGGTTGGATCATTCGACCACCTGTTACTGCCAGGGTCTGGTAAGAATATCAATAAACTTGTGAGAAGCAAGCAGATGGCGGCGAAGGGCAGCAACATGCAAATGCTTTTCCCGACCACCCAGGGACCGCTAGGTTACCTTTACGTATTTCGTTTGAACAGGCCCATGGCCCAGGCCAAGACTGGACATTCATCATGCGGTAGAGAAATGCTAAGCAAGACGATGCTGAGAGAGAATTTATTGTACCATGATGCGTGATGCCACGACATTGCTTTCCCCCCCTGCATGCAGCTGCTCCACCATTGCCGGGATTGCGTTTTTTGAATGAGTATAAGTTATCGAAAGGGCATTCGAACAGCCCCAGTAAGCCAATGAGTCGTTTTGATTTGTTATGTAAATGTTTTGAAATTAATATGGGACTGTTTTTTTTTTTTGTAATAAACTAGGTTTTGCTTTTTATTGCCTGAAATGACCCCTTACATTCAGGGGTACCATACATAACATCGGTGTTCGGCGTATCGAGTTTAAAGGCACGTGGACTGCATTACTTAATTTATTGCAATCTCAGTTCAAACACTGAAAGCAGGAAACTTGATTTTAAGTAGGTCATTACTCATAGACTATAAAGATAATTAAAAAAAGTGTTAAAAAAATAATCAATAGATTAAGATTTAATTTGACAGAAGAGTTTTATTGTTAATCTTGTTGTAGGTTAACTTAACAAGGCACAGGAGAATAGGGTTTTTAGCTTAAAGCCGGGGTCGACGATGCGTAATCGGGTGTCTTCTTTGTCTTCTTTGTCTACACTGCCGCCATCTATTGACAGTTGACAGAAACAATTTTTAGATTACCACCCTATAGATTATAAGGTACTAATAGTATTTACTTTTAGGGCAGCAAAATCACTTTTATCCATCCAGTCCATTTTATCCTTTTAGGGAAAGCAAAAAATCACTTTTATCCGTCCAGTGTCAATGACAAAAAGATATTTATTAAAGATCGGCTCCGTTTCATGATGCTACAATGTTCCACTAGCTGCCGCAAGATATTGTTATCATAGATCATGACTTGATTCTTGATTGCGCTTTCTCGACCCGGGCTTCGATGATAATCACCCTCTCAACTCTACTTTTAATATAAAGGACGCACAAGTCAAGAGGTTTACGCTTGTCTGATTTGTCCAAAAAAGATGACCCAACGCAACCCTTTCTATGGAATTTGAAGAGACAACAGAAGTGTAAGACAATCAAAAACGATTGGACAAAATTTGAAAACCACTTCTTCTAAGCTCCAATGGCTTTCGTTAGCTCGAGTTTGAAACTGGTTCGAATATTAATTTTCCGTCAGCTCCCAAGTATCGAAACGGAGGCTAGTGCTTCCCAAGGCGCAGCGAAGGAACTCTCCGCTACTTCAAGAGCTAGACAAACTATCGTCTGTCAAGCGACATGATGTGGAACCATTTGGCGCTCAGCAGTCGGTAACGAGGTTGTGGTTTTTTGGCCCCGGTGCAGGCAACCGGCCGTGGGACGTACGATCGTGCCTGGCGGTTTGTGGATTTCTGCTGCTGTGCGGAGAACTTTACGACGCTTTTCCTTCATCCGGCAGCTAGCAGCGCTTCGCCGTCCGGCAGCCAGCTAACTACAAAAGCCACAAATTAATTTTCCAAATCCAAACACTCCCCAGCGGCGGAACGATTCTGCTGCTGCCTCTGCTGCTGCGGTTTAAAGCATCCCAAGGCTCATCATCGCTGGCGCTTCGCACGAGCCGATGAATCCATTTTCAACACTATTTTAATGCGGTCCGGAAAAGCCGCTTCACACAGACAAGGCGAGGATGGCACCGGCACACCGATACACACTGCAAAGCACATGCTTCATTTCACAGGGTTCCAGGGTATGAAAGGCGCATCTGCCGGAAACACGCTTAAAAGCTAGCTTCCTTCGTTTCTGGGGATAGTGGTGAAGCAACCCCACCGTAGAAACAGCGTGAATGTAGCGTGTATCGCGATGTTGATGGTGAAAATCATGATGAATCTGCATCCATTTCCGACACTTACCACGCGCCGTTCTCGGTTTTAGCGCAGGGAAGTAAAATTGTTTTAAGGATGCGAGGAAGTTCTCCATTTAACGGTCCGGGAAAATCCAATTCCGGCGAAAAGTCACGACAGGGTGGGAACTTTTACCTTCAACAACTTGTCCCAACCATTCTGCAAAAGACAGTATCAGCGGGAAGTTCGGCTTGTGGTACAACTGGATTAAGATGGTGGGAATTCATAATGCATGCGTCTTCATCGCACCCTGGATTCCATTCAATGCATGAGCCGGATGTGTTGACACTACCGGTTTGTGCCACGCACATCTTCCGGTGTACAGTAGTGATGGGCCGCTCCGACCGCTCCGGAGCCCGCTCCGGCTTCATGCTGGAGCCGGCTCCGCTCCAACCGCTCCGGAGCGAGCTCGGCTGCAATCGCTCCGGAGCTTTTGGAGCGTAGTTAACATCACTCAGGCAAAACAACTGCTTGAAAATGAGTGTGATTTTGAACTAAAAAGTACGACACACACATATTTTCATTTTTTTTCGCTTCGGAGCGGTCGGAGCGGTTGGAGTGGAGCTCGCTCCGGAGCGGTCGAAGCGGTTGGAGTGGAGCTCGCTCCGGAGCGGTTGGAATGGAGTCGGCTCCGGAGCTCGCTCCACACGTGTCTGGAGCGGGTTGGAGCCGGCTCCGGTTGCGGAGCGGATTTTCCCATCACTAGAGTGCAGTCTACGCTGCAACCACATTTAACTTGCGGACGTGCTGGCAATCGATAAGCTTCTAGAGTCTGTTCTTTATATGCGATGAGCGTGTGTGCACCGGGGCGACAGAGCAGCTAAACCTCAAACGTTGGTTGTGTGCATTGTCACCAAAGGAAAATAGACACTAATAAATGGAGTTTAAGGAAGGTTTTCCAGCTAACGATCCCGACATACCGATGTGTCTGTATTGATCGGCTCAATAAACCGTATTGCATTCTCTGCTGGAAGTTCTAAAAATACGGCAATGAAAAAACAAACCTTCTGGCAGCGAACATAAATAAGACGCTTTCCAACAGTGGCTTCCTCATACCTATGAATACGAAATTGGTCACGGGCTCTTGCCACGAGATGGAAAAACAAGCAAAAACCGACCGGCTCCCCCCATCCGCAAAAGATGACAGAAGCTAAGGTTTTTCAGAAATATTGCTTTCTGCTGTTCATTTGTGTGTGTGTTGCGCCGTACTCGGGGCTCGCTTCATCTTGCCCAGAAAGGCAACGAAAATGGAAACACATTGAAAAGGACCTTCTGCCACTTGTGAACTTATGAAGCACACGCACACACCTACAGAAGGCTGGATGCGTGTGGCGTGTAGAACACAGACGACTAACTTTCTTGGTCTCGAATTTTCTCTTAATCCTTGACGATGCCAAATTTCCATCCGATTGCATTCGATTCCCGTCTTTGACAGTGGCTTCAGTGTGTTTGACTTTTGCACGGAGATGAGATTTGATAGTTTGAGTTATGAAGTTTGTGGTTTTGATTTATCCCGATTGTCTGTGCCGTGCTCACTATAACAAATGATCTCGGAACGATAAGACGTTAACCTACATTTTGGCATTTGGGATCGCTTTTTATTTTATTTGAATCAAAACGTTACAAACGTTCCGTTTCTTTCTGCTTCTCGGGATATCGGGATATGCACAAGCGCAGATGGCACTATTCATTGCACTTTTCGTTAAATTGTCAATCGTGTAATATCTCACAGGGATTTACTTTAAATTACATTGGTCCGGTTTTTCATCGCCATTGCTTCAGGCTTAAATCCTACTGCGGAAGCAGGAAGCTGTGCACCAAAAGCGGTGCAACCAGGAAACTAGTGCAAGCTAAAACGAATTACCAGAAACAGTGTTCTCGAAACCAGAAAAAAACAAACTATCCGGACGGTGGAGCAAAAACAGGCGTGTTTAAATTGGCAAAAAGTGGAGCAAATTTGAAAAGTGGTTGAGTATTGTTGGCTTTTTAGAGGCTTCCGGTTGAGGAGGGCTGCCACGATTGGGTAAAGGATGTGAAACGGAAGGAAGGAAGGAAATGACGTTTGTACGTGGTTGATCGCTTTTTCTTTCCTTTCGTTTGGTTTGTTCAACAGGAAGGCATGAGTTACTGTTGCAGCTTGTTTGATTTCCGCGAATCTTTAAAGTGGTTTGTTAGTTTTGCTCAAACAAGCAGGCAGATAGGTAACGAATATTTTTCACTGATATTTATACTTTCACTATTCTAGCTACGCACTTCGCATCTTTACTCACGTTTAATCTATTATAGAGTGATTGTAATAATTATGAAAAAAATTGGCACTATTGCTATTTCATTAATAATTTTTTTCTTGAATGTCAAACATGTCATTCTTGTTCATTATTAGTCTTTTGATATTTAAAGTAATTTAAAGTTTTCTTTTCAAACATCAACAGGTGAAACAAAAGCCGTACATCATGCGCTCATCATGCCGAATCAGTTTGAATCAGATTTCAAAATCCAATAAGCGAACAATTAATCCAATAAATTATGCTTCATCAGCTTCATGTGCTTGAAACGGGCCACTTAATGCCGGTACACACTGACTGGTAGCAAATCGGACGTTTCACTTTTCCATCCATCGTGTCAAATCGATACCCATGCTTCGCTTGACGCGGTTGACGTGCTTTCGCCCACCGGCAAATTGGGGAAGGAAATTAAATTGCTTTTAATTCGATTCTCCATAAACACTCGCTCTATCTATTGCTCTACCTCCCTACCGGGGAACCTACTAACGATGCTTCACCGCATCACGGAAAATGCTTACACATTGCGCACATACAACTTTGTTGTGAAGACATTTACCATGGCTTCACCGGGTGGGAGCGCTCGCGCGGTTTGCCCTGAGACAAGCCTGGACGGTCGTGAAGTATATCGTCTGCTGCTGCTGGAACGATCACTTCGGTTCGGCGATGGGCGGAAAGAAATTTTGAAACTAAGTGCCCAAGGTGAAGACGCTTCTTCCACGCTGCATTCCGCTGTCGTCGATGAAAAATCAACACAAGCAAGCAATAAAGTTATTACACCGCGCACACAGCCCCCGACGAAAACCGACGATTCGACACGAATGTGAAGGAAAAAAATTGACACAGCAAAATAGCTTCCTGCCATTGTGCGGATCGTAATCTTATTTTCGTTTCTCAGTTTTCCGGCAATGGAAATATTGTGACAGAGTGGCAGGAATTTGGCATTCTAACAAGTGACGCGCATTTCGGTACGATGAATTGCAATTGATGATCACATCAAATTTGATTCAATAATTGCACTTTATTCAGCAACTGATGTGTGGGCATTAAAAAACCAATCACTGTTCAAGTGTTTGTGTTTTGCCTTTTTCTTTTCGTATTGACAAAAGCGAATCGTAATGGTGTAAGAAAAATGTGACAGTGCAACAACCAACTGCAGTTAGATTGAACGATTATGGGGACCATTGCACGTTAGGAGCTATCATCAACGTAGTGTTTTTTTTTTTATTTTGGCTTTTATCAGTTTAACTAGTCAAACATGTAGTTTAAAGTTAACCAAACAAATTCATAGAGAAAAAAAAACAAACCCTGATTTGGACAAATGTGCATCAGTAATACTAAAACGTAGTATAGTAGCGGCGTCTGGCGGCGAGTAGTCGTACCCTCACGTGTCGGTTCTGTGCAGTAAAAATATCAATTTTTCCTTATGTTTTATTCAAACCAGCTGAAAATTGACTTTCAATCGATAATATGAACATTCAAAATTGTTTTCTTGACATCATCTGCCACACGCCGATGGGTGTATCCTTGCCCAGTACCTTAAATTATTTATTTATTTATTTATTTGTTTCACAACAACGGGCTCCAAGGCCTAATTAAGGGTTATCGCTGTCAACCAATATTTCACACGTTTTTGTTTCCTTCACCAGCTCAAAAGCTCCTGAAATATAAGTTTACCCGATGTTGTTTCAGATGTTAACCCACCTCGCCCGCAACAGATAAGCTAAAAGATGTGACAGCCTTTCATCTAGTGTTTGCAAGCCCCGACCCAGCTTCCTTCGTCACATCCTTGGTTCATTCAACCGGTTAATTAAACAAGTTGTGACACCGGTCCATCAGCAAACCTGTCTTCCGCGTTGAACCACTCCGTGGCACCAATCCGCACCCGTAAAGTGGGGAAGCTCATTTTGTTCCTTCCGTTGCTTGCTTATCCGTTTCGGCACGGCAAACAGCATCGCAACAGCTCCTCCACCATCTTACCATGCGCCGGTTTCGGAAAAATTTAGTTAGTTGACCATGAAAACAAATCGGTTCCAATTAACCCTAACCCTTTTTCTCCCCCTCGCCACTCACCGTCGTGGCCGGCTGGCCAGGATGTACCATTTCGGGCTGTCACAAAACCAAGAGTTAATTGGGGTTTAATTGTGACAACATAGCCGTTACAGTGTTTGCACGCGAGAGAGTTTGCTTCCCTTTTTTTTTGCGAGAATCGTTTCGACCACTTTGGTCGAAGCTAGTGGGAGCATCCTTGGTGGCACTTTATCCGTGGGATGGCTTCATGCTGCGAGAAGGATAACGCGAGGGACCGAATGGCGACAATAGCTCATAAAGCAAATGACTTACGAAATGTAGAGCGATAGGGGCCGGTGGAACGGGAAACGATGTCTGCAGGGGAACTTTTCGGCAAAAGTTTACCCAATTAAACAGCGCAGTAGCATACCCAAATGGGAAAACCGTTCACTCGGCCGGTGCGTTACCAAAGTTATAATGAAAAAGTGTCTAAAATTTCGCAAAATCATTAAACACTGTTTGCGTGTTAGATTACCGTCGATCGCTTTACCTTTTGCCCGGGTCAGCCGATGCCGACGGATTCTTTTAACAAAACTTTTCACCACATCATCAATAGATGTGGGTGGGGGAGGGGTCTGTACTGTAGCAACGCAAACCGTACACGTGATAACGACTGCTTTATTAACGCAACCTGAAAGCTATGCAAAACGCAATCGTCCCCGTACCAACATTACCATCAAAAGTGATACCATTTTCAGAAATTTTTTCCTGCTGTACTCTCCGAGTGATGGTAAATCCGGTTCTGCTGGGTGGAAACAGTTCACAAGCGAAGAAAGGCGCCCACGACAAGGATGAACGCATTTTGACGGGCGTCTAGGGTGCGATAAAATGGTGTACCGCTCCGTGCTCTGTCTCGTCTTTGTGGGGCAGCCTACGCCCGTACGATGGGTGGCAGCAGCCCGGGAAGAGGAGCTATCGTAATAAGCATCAAGCATAACGAGATCTGCCGCGAGCCGGGCCCGGAGATCGCACACAAGCGTACATTTTTCCACACTCACGGTTACGCTATCAATGCTTTTCGTGTGTCTGCTGTGGCGGCTTTTAGACCATCAATAGGCATCCTTGATTCGATGGATCGTGGTGGCACCAGTGCGACAATTCTTCACATATCGCCGCTTCAAGGTCGAACGTCCGGCTAGAAGAGAACCATTTGAATGACAGTGGATGAAATAAGTAAAGTAAATGTAAAGTATGTCGCTTTTGCGATGTAAATCGTGCTTTCTTATCTTGAGTAATGGGATGAAATGATGAATAAATTTAAAAAAGATAAAGTTGTAGAAGAAATGGAATAAACAAACACTGATTAAGTACATACAAACATAAAGGGCCAAACACAATAGACCAATAAAAAATGTTGTTACAGAGACAATAAATACAAAGCAATACATGAACTACAAATTTGAATGACTGAAGGAAGATCGAGATAAATAAACAAATTGAAACTGAAAGAACTGTATAATTATAACTGTAAGAAAAAGAAACTTGAAAGAACTGTATAATTATAAAGAGAAAAGAAATCAATGCAATTCTTTCAAATTAAAATAGAAAGGACAGGGTAAAGAATACGTAGGATTGCTTACTGGATGTAGCAAATCACTTATTTTCTAAGCTGTTAGTCAACCAAAATTACTTTAGTTTGAAGCAATTTCTTTGCAAAAGTTTTATTTGAAATAAAACTTACTGGCTGATTTATAAAACACAAAACCTTCGATTAAACTAACTACCAGCACTGTACACTTGAGCCATCTTCCTACACTCCGTTTCACCGTTCGCCAATCATTTACAGCTCATTTGAATGGTATAGTCTCTGTTCCGGTTCCTTCATAATTTCATTTATTGTACCTTCAGCATCCGATCGAAAACCATCGACCCGGATCGATTTTATTTTGCCGAGGGGCAATCTCTCTCTCGATAGGTTTTTGTCAGCGATCGGAACAATCGAAATTCCTGGCGTGGGGCAAACAAAAAGAAAAGGACCCAACGAGAAAGCGCCATCATACAGCCAGCCCGTCAAAAAGCAAAACTTGGGCCGAATATTGAAGAAATCTCGTACGCTGTCGCTACCGCCACCTACGGCCATCGTGCTCGATTGTTTTGCGGCTTCGCAGAGCGTCGGATAAGAAAAAGGGCACTGTCGTGGTGGATCGAAGCTTTTTTGTACACATTCGCCGATCCTTCATAGCGCAGCTTGACTAATGATTAACGAGTATGCCAGAGGCGGTTAAGGTGTGCGTCCTATTGAGAATATAGCAAACATGGAACGTTTTTTTTTTAGTTGGAACGTAAATGAAGGGAAGAAATTGTATACCCTCATCGCGTCCATTCAAAGTGCCGTCGAGGCGCAGTTCCCTATCACTTAAACTTTAGACTTTGTATAAAATGCTTCTTGTTGGAGAAACAAAAACAGAGGGGTTGAGTTTTTATTAAACTAAGTTTCAACTTACCGTAGCAAGAACTGTTGGACGAGAAGTTTGGTTGGGGTATTGTGTTTTAGTCTTTCGCTTTGTGTAGGTTTTACAAGAAACGCAATATCTTAAAGGCACGGTGCGATCGATTATTGTTGTTAGAGCAAGGAGATTTGATGGAAACCTTCAAAAAACTCAACTGCCATTCATCCGACGAGACGGCTTTTAATTATTTGCCTACACCTTGCGAAACAAACGAGACGCGTCTTCTCACCAAGAAAGCAAAACGCGTTAGCTATAATAAGATTACGGAGCCTAAGCCACAGGACAAACTGCCTCTCTCCCCCTTTCTCCCGGCTGCCACTTAACCGCCACAGTGTACGGGATTAGACGGTGAAGCTTGCCTAGCCATGCTCAAGCACGCCAAGGTGCGCGTGTAGGAATCAATAATTTAATTTGTTTGCCAAATTACATTCGATTTTTGCTTTATCCTAGAACTGATATCATGGCATCGATAGCAGCTTTACCAAGGAGAAGACATTTTGAGTTTTCGTTATCCTGGTGAAGGTTTTGTGTTTTGGGCATTTTTTCCCCCCAATACCTTGCGTACACATTCTTCAAAGAAAGGATCTGTTTTGGAATTAGCTCACCCCCTCGGGTGCCGAGTGTCGGTGTCCTTTCCTCGTCCCAAACACCAGCCTCTGAAACCAACGCCAGTGGCCCTATTAAGTGGATCTACCAGCAGGCAGGAATTAGACGTGACATCAAAGGACGATGTATTTCGTTTGTCATTCGATCGGGACGCTTGAGAGTGCCTACCTGGATGTTTGGACCATGGTCACTGTCCGACGAGGAGGGGAACAGAGTCGGGTCATTCTGGGAAATTCGTTATTTGATTATTTTCTCTACAGCATGTCAGGGAGGAAGCAGAAGAAGTGACCGCCGCCTGTTAGCCTAGCCCCGATTGCCTTGTAGAAACGTTTAGTGTTGTGATGAGAAAACTGGCTTCAGAGACGAAATCTGGCTTCTTCTGACTTAGAACCTGCTCGGAACAAAAACTTGGAACTTACTCCAGATCTAACTCCAAACTGACAGATAACTCATACAAACCTAATAGCACAAGTTTTGCAGCCCAACCGGTGCCAAGGCACCAGACTTTGCCCAGAACTCGGCTCCAGAGCCATGGGTGCGCCTCGGAACGCACATCACTAGCTTACAGCCTCATCTTTCTCAACCCGCTAACTGTAAGGCTCGTTTTCGTGTCGGTTTTGTCTTTGCTTGTTGTTCTGCACGTCATTCCGCGTGGCACTTGTGTTGAATAATTAGTTTTCTGAAGTGGAAGGCAGTGGTCCTTTCGGGTATACTCGCCCTGTTCTGGAGAAATGTCCTTCCCATTCCGGGAAAGCAGGACGCACCGTAATTTTTTTTTTTTTTATTTCAGTAGTGACGGCCAGGCCGTATTGCTGGACGCACCGTAATCGATTTAAATCTATTTCGTTTAAAAATACGATTCAATTTGTCATTTCAAATGTGCTGCACAAATCGCTTTTTGGACTGTGCCGTAGCGTATGGTTTGCCCGTAATGATTGCACGGAATATTATGGGTTGAAGAGAGGAATTTTCTAACGACTCACCAGCATCACGGGCTTCGGGGAATGATTTATCAGCGCCATTGGCCTCACTTCTAGTATTGCCATATTTTCCACTCAATTACCTTATTATCACCATCGATCAAACACTATCCATATCGGAATCCTTTCGCAAGCGCTCTCAAACAATGGGGTGAGCAGTTTGTTCTACGAAGAAGGTGGACGAAGCATCAAACCGTAAACACCTGACCAACACTAGACACACTGCCTTTGACGGTTTCTCTCTCTCTCTCATTGCCAATTTAGAATAAATTTTATCATGCTTCACCTTGTATGCCACCACCGTGCACTGCCGTGTTAGTAGTTGATCGAAGACAATTGAGAACCGTAATATTTGAACGGTTGGTTCCACTCCTCGTCTACAGTCTTAGTCTTGAGCAGATAAATCAAACCCAAACAACATAACACTGCCAGCATTACCCTTGCGTCGTCCTTTACAAAGACGAGTGGAATCCTGATTTACGAGATTCTAGCCACCGACAAAGGCGCCCCCTGATCGGGAGTGTGAGGCAGGTATTTTCGTGCTCAGGACATCATCGTCCCCGCACATCCTCTCCCATCGCGTTTGTGTGCCAGTGCTTGTATTTATCGCTCGCTTCTCGGTTCGAATTATTGGCAGTTGATGGTATAAATTATAATCAAAGCTTTTCCAACAAACCGGCCAGCCAGCCAGCCAGCCAGCTTGAGCCCAAAATGTAGCCCGTGTTGTCTTCGAACGACGAAACACATTCCTATGGCGATAACTAAGACTGCACAAGCCGCTGCTCCAGTACAGGTGTTCATCATTGACGTTGGGTGCACAGGGAAGTAGCTTCGACGGGCTTTGGCACCGACCGGTCCAGCCATGGTTTATGGGCTCAGATTGCGTCTCGCTTTTCGACGATTCGATAAATAATTGTAATAAATTCTGGAACGCCACGCTACCGTTACAACAGCAACCCGGGGGGCGCCGTGAGATATCGTTAAAGTCAGCTTTGTTTGCCGTTCCGTCCCCTTCCAGCAACTGGCGTGTAACTTTGCTCAAAGGATCAAAGGATGGATGCTTCTTCTACCTGATAACACGCTTCTGGTAGGCTTCGGACCGGTTGGCTAAGGTTTCCGATGTAAAGTGACCCAGTTTTTTGGGGGCCGTAAAGATCAGCATTTCATTTATGGCAATTCACAACACTCTACCGTGGCAGAAATCAGCACAAATCGGCCTCGATGTACAACGCTATTGTGTGTCACTCGAGAGCGAACTACAAATTGATAACCGTTTTGCCATGTCTTGCATTCCTCTAGCAGGAACAATAAATCTTGTACCTTTTCAGGGAAGATGCTGCCGCCCGGAAAGGAGTAACGCAATAAAATTACATTCATTGCCGAATCCAGACGAGCAGCACATTTGAAGTGGTTTATTGATGTTTGGCTACCTTTTTACCTTTAGTCCGGAAGTGGTGATTTGGCTAGTTGCTATGAGATACTGAAGATGCACACACGGACAAAATCTTCAATATTCAATCTTTCGGCTGATTTGATAAATAAAACATTCATCAGCAAAGAGACCAAATTGCTACATGGGCAAATGCTCAGCAGGAAAGCAGGTTCTGATTTCATATTAAATATGAACAAGTGGTTTAGGTGTATGCTACTGTTTATGAGTTCATACTAGCACTGTTTGATGTTATACAATGTTGGCATGTTTGTGAACTGTGTCCCTGGGAGTCTAGTGCAAACATGAAGTGTTTTTCAACCTTGGCGTCCTCAATCAAACCCCATTTATCAAAGAACAATGCTCTTATATATATTTTAGCAATTTTTCTTCGTTTTTCAGTCAGACAAAAACACATAAAAAAACAACACAATTGTTAGTCTAACTCTACAGCGAAGGCAAAAAATGTCATCTCACACATCCAACATTGCAACATTTGTAAGTAAACTAGAGAAAATGCCTTAAATTAATTAAGAAATAAATTCCTACCACATTATGCAGAGCGTTGCGATGCCCTTTGAGTTTTAAAATTATTGTTCAGATACGATAAGAAAACTTTTTGTTCAGATACGATAAGAAAACTTTTTGTTAGATTTTGTAGGCTGATCTACCTATTCGCATGCTTAATTTCAAGTCGATCATTTTTTCATGTAATCTTTATCATGTGATATGTAGCAAAAAAAAGGCTACCAATCTTTTGAAGGTTGTTCACACCACACACCGTTTACCGTTGTCTAAGGGTAAAATAATCATTCATGTTGGAGAGTTCACGCGATGACTTGCAAGAAATCGTACCCCCGTCCTTTGGTCAAAAATTATAGATTACAGTAGGTTTGTTGCAGATTGAGGTTTTAGTTAGTCACGATTAATGATACCATTTGTACTTTGTACGGTGTACTTCGCCACGTAGTTTTCGGCAGCATGGTTTGATGACCGTACTTCATGGTTTTAGACGAAATCTTATTTTTTTTTTTTATTTCAGTAGTGACGGCCAGGCCGTATTGCTCGACGAAATCTTAATTAAACAAAACATATTTTCGATCAAATATTTGGTTTTAATTTTAATCGAAAATATGTTTTGTTTAATTAAGATTTCGTTGTTTAATTAAGATATTTTCGATCAAATATTTGGTTTTAATTTTAAGCAATAAAATTGCGTGCAGCAAAATAATAAGATTGCTTGTAATTTCAAGCCGTACTGTATAATTTCATCATCCGAATACTTCAGCAAATTTGCCGATAACGGCAGTAGCGTATGTAATCCACTGGCTGGACTATCGCACCCACTCACCGGTAATCCAGTGGCTCTTAACAATATAGGTGCAGCCTTTTTTCAATAAATCTATTTTGATAATATGTTGAACGCAAATTAAATTGTTGTCTGTCGTGTTCTGGGAGATATTGTAGAAACTTAATAAAGAGCGATATTAACAACCAAAGCAAACTTTCCGAAACAAGTGAGCGCCACTGACTCATCAATTTCTATTTTGGAACATCCCAAAACAACATTAATCGTCCAACATTGCACACACACACCAATCAAAAAACCAACAAACCGTAACATACACACTCACAGCCGGTTATCTGCCCGCCCGGTGTTTTATATTGACAGTCACGGCGAATCGTAGCGTCAGTATAGTGTTTGTGGTGCTGTGGATCGGTGTTAATAACAAGACGGGTCCACGACCAGCAGCACCCTTCGTATCTTGACCACAAAAAAAAGAATTACATCACGACGCGCTTGAGCAATACAACGCTTCTTCTTCCTTCCTCGCTGGTGCCCTTGAAATCACTCGAAATGATTGTGGTGCTACTGACGACGCTGCTTGGCATCGTCGTTACCTGGATGGTCGCTACCATCATCCGGAACCGTGCTACCGTATCGAAACTGCAGAAACAGCTTACAAACTTCAAGGTCGTACCTTCGGTCCCGCTGCTCGGCTCGGCCTATCACTTTAAAGATCCTACACCCGAGGGCATCTTTAACACTTTTACCGGATTCCATCAAAAGTACGGACCGAACTTAATTACGCAGAGTTTCTTTAACTATCCCTCCTTCCAAGTGTGTGACCCGAAGGTGATTGCGCAGGTCATGCAAGCGCGGACGGTCGAGAAGACGATCATTTATGACTTTATGAAACCATGGCTCGGAACGGGATTGGTTGTTTCGACCGGGGCAAAATGGTACCAGCGCAGGAAGTTGATAACGCCGACGTTTCACTTCAAAATGCTGCAGGATTTCCTTGTCATCATGAACCTCCAGACGGATGTGCTAATAGAGAAGCTGAAAAGGAACGCCAATAGTAAGGACTTTGATATCTACGAGCATGTGACGTACTGTGCGCTCGACATTATATCCGAATCGGCGATGGGTGTGAAGCTCAACACTCAACAGCAGCCCAACTCGGAATACGTCATGGCAGTGAAAGAGTGAGCATTTATCTTTATTTTAGTGAAACATAAAACAAATTGTGTTTATAACTACTATTCATCCTTCCAGACTATCGGACATTATCCTGAAACGTCTTTTCTCCTTTCTGCGTGAATATCCTTGGGCGTTCCAGTTCACCAAAGCTCATCGCCGTCAGAAGGAGCTGCTGAAGATCGTTCACGACTTTGCATATAATGTGATAAGCGAACGCAAGAAGCAGCTTCAAGATGAACGGGAACAACAACTCACACAGCAGCAACTCGAGGAAGAGGACGTCTACGGAAAACGTCGGATGAACATGTTGGACCTTCTGCTAAACGTCACTATCGACGATAAACCGCTATCCGATACGGACATCCGAGAGGAAGTGGACACGTTCATGTTTGCCGGTCACGACACGACCACGTCCTGCATCAGCTTTGCTGCGTACTATCTCTCGCAGGACGCAGTCATCCAACAGCGTGTGTATGACGAAATTCAAGCCGTTGTAGGACCGGACGCCAAAACTCAAATGCTTACCAGCGCGACACTGCAGGAACTGAAGTATCTTGAGATGGTGATCAGCGAAACGCTTCGGATGAATCCATCCGTACCAATCATTGGACGCCGATCGGCCGGGGACATGGTTATCGATGGTGTTACCATTCCGAAGGGAATGGACTTTGGTATCCTGTTATACGCACTGCATAACGACCCGGTAGAGAACCCCGATCCGACCCGTTTCGATCCGGAACGGTTCAGCGATGAGGTATACAAACATCGTCAACCATATAGCTACATCCCGTTCAGTGTTGGTGCGAGAAACTGCATTGGGCAGCGGTATGCGATGCTCGAGGTTAAAACTATGCTTGTGAAGCTGGTGGCCAACTACCGGTTGTTGCCGTGCGATGAAAGCAATAAGCTGCGAATTAAAACGGACATGACGCTAAAACCGGTAAACGGTGCATTTGTTAAGATTGTCCCACGATAACGAGCGGTCGAAATCGCACAATGGGTGCAGTACAATAAGACACGATTGTGGGATAATCATGTATTCTTAAGGAACCTCCAGTACAGAACGATAACCCTTGATATACTAAACAAACCGGAAATGGTTTACACAAAAGTATTAATAAAACGCTACTTATTCAGCTCCTTCATTTTCATCTTTTTTTATCAGCAAAGAGATGACAAAGTGATAAACGCTGCACAGTGGTACGATAACAGTAAGTAAGTGGGAAATAACGCTGTTGATTAAACATCATAACAGACAAAGCTGTTAACGTGTGTCCTCATTGTTTGTTAAACCATTTCCAGGACCTGTTTCGATACCGATTCCAAATTCGGAATCGATTCCAGAAACTGATTTTAGACTTTTAGATCGTATTGAGAAAATATTCGGAACTAAACGGAATCGCATTATTCTGATAATCTTGCTACAAGTAAATTTTAAATTAGTAAATATTCACATAACTCTAACGTTCACGTAACGTGAATCGCTGCTAGAACCAGTTAACCGCGCTAATTGGGATTTGTCTGTATGTGAGAACATTCCAAAACATATTCTATGCTGCCGCGTCACGCATACGCCCACAGCGCCAAACAGATGAATTGATTATTATACGCACCCAAAAGTTCACAAACACTCTCGTAACCAGATATCTGCGTTCGCCGCAACACTTAGTTGCCGATGGTCACAGCAAAGTCAGTGGTGTGTTTGAATGTGAGACAGCAACATCGTTTGTAGTCTACAGTGGCGGCCAGTGGCGTGCTTATCGATCTGGCTAAAAACTTACATCACGACACACTATTTGGTTTTGTTTTCGTGCGTGCCTGACCTTGTAATCGATCGCGATGTTTCTGGTTCTTCTCGCAACGCTTCTAGGCATCGTCTTTACCTGGGTGGTCCTTACCATCATCCGGAACCGTGCTACCGTGTCGGACCTAAAGAAACGGCTACCTAATTTTAATGTTATACCGGCAATCCCGATGCTTGGCTCGGCCTATCACTTTAAAGATCCGACTCCCGAGGGCATCTTTAACACTTTTACCGGATTCCATCAAAAGTACGGTAAGAATCTGATCGCCCAGGGTCTGTTTAATGCACCATCGATGCAGATCTGCGATCCGAAGGTGATCGAGCAGGTCATGCAAGCGCGCACGATCGAGAAGACGATTATTTACGACTTTATGATCCCGTGGCTCGGAACGGGGCTAGCCATTTCGACCGGTGCAAAGTGGGCCCAGCGCAGGAAGATCATAACGCCGACGTTTCACTTCAAGATACTGGAGGATTTTCTTGTCGTAATGAACCACCAGACGGATTTGTTAATCGAGAAGCTGAAAAAGAACGCCAATAGTAAGGACTTTGATATCTACGAGCATGTGACGTACTGTGCGCTCGACATCATATCCGAATCGGCGATGGGTGTGAAACTCAACACTCAACAGCAGCCCAACTCGGAATACGTCATGGCAGTGAAAGAGTAAGCAAAGATCGATAACGTTACGTAATAGACTATTTAACACGGTTTATCGTTTCTAGAATATCGGATATCATTTTGAAGCGCCTGTTTTCCTTTCTGCGTGAATATCCTTGGGCGTTCCAGTTCACCAAAGCTCATCGCCGTCAGGAAGAGCTGGTGAAGATCGTTCATAGTTTCGCGTATAAGGTAATTAGTGAACGCAAGAAACAGCTTCAGGACGAAACGGAACGACGTCGAACACAGGAGAAGCTTGAGGAAGAGGATGTCTATGGCAAGCGTCGGATGACCCTACTGGACCTTCTGCTAAACGTCACTATCGACGGCAAACCGCTATCCGATACGGACATCCGAGAGGAAGTGGACACGTTTATGTTTGCCGGTCACGACACAACCACTTCCTGCATCAGCTTTGCTGCGTACTATCTCTCTAGGGATGAGGTCATCCAACAGCGCGTGTATGACGAGATTCAAGACGTCGTTGGACCGAACGCCAAAACTCAAGAACTGACCTACGGCATCTTGCAGGAATTGAAGTACCTTGATATGGTGATCAAGGAAACGCTTCGAATCAATCCATCCGTACCAATCATTGGACGTCGATCGGCTGGGGACATGGTTATCGACGGTGTCACCATTCCGAAGGGAATGGACTTTGGTATTCTCATCTACGCACTACACAACGACCCAGAACTATATCCCAATCCGGACCGATTCGATCCAGAGCGCTTCAGTGAAGAAGCATCCGAAAAGCGACAGCCCTACAGCTACATCCCGTTCAGTGTTGGTGCGAGGAACTGCATTGGGCAGCGCTATGCCTTGTTGGAGATTAAAACCATGCTTGTGAAGCTGGTGGTCAACTACCGGCTGTTACCATGCGATGAAAGGAATAAGCTGCAAATTAAAACGGACATGACGCTAAAACCGGTAAACGGTGCGTTCATTAGGATTGTCCCACGATAAGGACAATCGGAATGGACGGTTCCTGGAAAGGCTTGGCAAAAGATACGATATGAAAGCATGTGAACATTGATGTAGAACGATAAGAAGAATCCGGATATCCGGTTACTTCGAAAGTACTAATAAAATGTGTTTTATGTTGTTAACATCTTCGCATATCTATTCGTACCAGAACGATAACGTAGAATACACTTTTGGTTTAAGTTTGCGGCATCTGTTATCATCTGTTAAGCAGTTAGCAGAGCGCCGTCTATCATCCGATCTATCCCGTTAATCACAGTCCATGATTAAAGTAATCCTCACATAAGTTGACCTACTCTTACTGTTTTAGTTAAATTTCACAAACTCTAAACATGTATTGGTTATTATGCTCTCATACTATATTATAGAAGCTTACTAAAACTGGCAGTAACTTTCTTACTGTCGGCCTGAATCCGTTTGGAAATTGTTTCCCGGCCGACATTGAAAGTTCTTTGTTGTCCCATGTTTCGATCTCGAAGACACATTATTTTTACCATACAATAAATACAACAATAACTCATTCAAAGCTCTTCCAGTTTGGTGGATATGAGCTTAATAAATTTTAAATATCTCGATTTAAAACCTCCCAACAAAAAACGTGTTTAATGCTGTTCAACTTACATACACCAACAAAAGCGAGCTGTAAAATGATTGAAGATACGCTGTGCTGCGATTACTCATATATCTAGATATCTGCCGACCGACGTACTATATATATACGTGCCACAGTAAACTGTAGAATCAGTACTGTGATCGGTGTGGTACAGCAGGTCTGCTAGTGGAATATGTGTCTGCGATAAAAGGACACAGCACTAAAAACAGAAAAACTTGTTTGTGTGAGAGCGTACGAGTGAATCAAATGTATCTACTGCTGGTAACTACACTTATCGGCATTGCCGTTTCCTGGATGGTCGCTACAATCGTCCGAAATCGCGCTGCCGTGTCAAAACTGAAGGACCAACTTACAAACTTTAACGTTATACCAGCGCTCCCATTGATCGGCTCGGCTTATCACTTCAAAGACTCAACGTCCGAAGGGATGTTCGCAACGTTTACCGGGTTCCACAGACGGTATGGCAGGAGCCTTATCAGACAGACTCTGTTCAACTTTCCCTCGATGCAAGTCTGTGATCCGAAGGTGATCGAACAGATTATGCAGGCGCGCACGATTGAAAAGTCAATCATATACGAGTTCACTATTCCATGGCTCGGAACGGGATTGGTTGTTTCGACCGGTGCGAAGTGGGTCCAGCGCAGGAAGATCATAACACCAACGTTTCACTTTAAAATCCTGGAAGACTTTCTAGTCATCATGAACCACCAGACGGATGTGCTAATGGATAATCTTCAGAAGGTCGCGAATGGTACGGACTTTGACATGTACGAATATGCGGCACACTGCGCACTGAATATTGTATGTGAATCGGCTATGGGAGTGAAGCTCAACACTCAGCAGCAACCCAATTTGGAATATGTGATGGCTGTGAAAGAGTAAGCATCGAAACCGTCGACAACGCATATAGCCATTATAATCTTCATTCGCTTTAATTCTTCCAGAATAACGGACATTATCATAAAGCGTCTCTTCTCCTTCCTCCGGGAGCACAAGTGGGCATTCAAGCTCACAAAGGCGCATCGTCGGCAGAAAGAGCTTGTGAAGATATTGCATGATTTTGCGTATAAAGTAATAAGCGAACGCAAGAAGCAACTACAAGATGAACTCGCACGTCTTCGAACGCAGGAACAGCTCGAAGAAGAGAATGTCTATGGCAAGCGTCGAATGACCCTGCTGGACCTTCTGCTAAACGTCACAATCGATGGTGAACCCTTATCGGACACGGATATCCGAGAGGAAGTGGACACGTTCATGTTTGCCGGTCATGATACTACCTCTTCCTGCATCAGTTTAGCTGTCTCTCTCGCAGGACGCAGCTATCCAACAGTGTGTGTATGACGAGATTCAAACCGTCGTTGGACCGGATGCCAAAACTTGTGAGCTTACCTATAGCACTCTACAAAACCTAAGGTATCTTGAGATGGTAATCAAGGAAACGCTTCGGATTAACCCATCCGTACCAATCATTGGACGTCGATCGGCTGGGGACATGGTTATCGATGGTGTTACCATTCCGAAGGGAATGGATTTCGCTATAATGATCCACTCATTGCACAACGATCCAGAACTGTATCCCGAACCGTCCCGCTTTGATCCGGAACGGTTCAGTGAGGAAGCATCCGAAATGCGACAACCCTACAGCTACATCCCGTTCAGTGTCGGTGCCAGGAACTGTATCGGACAGCGGTATGCCATGCTCGAGGTTAAAACGATACTCGTGAAACTGGTTGCCAACTACCGGTTGTTGCCGTGCGATGAAAGGAATAAACTGCGAATCAAAACGGACATGACGCTAAAACCAGTAAACGGTGCGTTCGTTAAGATTGTCCCACGATAAGGAGGTTCTACGATTAGATACGGTATACTTCTGGAGTTTTTCGCTTAGGTCTTTAGTACGTTAAAAATGCGATTGATGACAATACAGTCCTTCGACGAAATCAACAATTAACGATCACATGTATGGCTTAATAAAACTATGCATTGTCTACTGCAAGCGATAACCACGGCTCTTCTACCATCATTTGCAAGAAGAAAGACGAAGCGCCCTGACCTCACGATGAAAGTGATAGTGATGGTGATAGTAACTGCATAAATAGCAAGCTCCGACCAGATGCACATCCCACTTGTCTGCCTTCAGCAATGGCTATCAGTGCGTTCCTCTTTCTCGCCGCCCTGCTGTGCTCGGTGCTTTACATCGTTCACAAAGTTCACCGGAACCGCAAACGTGCGCAAGTTCTTCTTCAGCAGTTACCATCTTTTCGCGCACTGCCCTCGCTACCGGTGCTGGGAAGTGCACATCTCTTCCTGGACACTACACCGGACGGGACACTACGCACGATAGTGAATTGCCACCGACGGTACGGGAAAAACCTACTCATGCAAGAGCTTTGCAACGACTTCAAGCTGCTTACATGCGATCCGCGCGTCATCGAGCAGGTGCTGCAAGCGAAAACGATCGTAAAGTCAAACTTTTACCACTTTCTGCAACCGTGGCTTGGGAGGAGCAGTGTCGTGTCAAGCGGAGAGCGCTGGCACAACCTGCGGAAGGTAACCAATCCGGCCTTTCACTACAATATGCTGCAGGATTTTCTGCCAACGATTGAGACGCAGGCGGCCATACTGGTGCGGAAGCTGGTACAGCACGTCGACGGACCGGACTTGGATGTGTACGAACCGTTGCAATACTTTGCGATGGACATTATCTGTGAGACGGCGATGGGTGTGCGGCTGGCGTGCCAGTCCAACCCGAGGGTACAGTTCGTGCAAGATTCTGAAGAGTAAGTAAGGCACGTGAGGCGCTTAAGTTACGCTTTTGGATGCAATTAAAAATGGATGTCCTCTTTCCGACTGTTCACAGATTGGTGGACTTGATATACAAACGGATATTTAACCCACTGCTAGCGAGCGATTTGGTGTACGCTTGCACCAGGGCTGGACGCCGCGCAAAGGCAACTGTACGGTCGATTCATCAGTTCACCAGGTCGGTAATTTGCGAGCGCATGAAGCACATGCAAGACGTTCCCGTGTCCCGGGAATCCGAAAGGCGAAGCACTTTCATGGATCTGCTGCTCCAAACACGTCTCGCCGGTGATGAGCTATTGTCCGATGACGATATACGCGGGGAGGTGAACACCTTTATGTTCGCCGGCCACGAAACCGTCACGTCGTGTCTTGCCTTTGCCCTTTACCACCTTTCCCGCAATGCGCACGTTCAGCAGCGATTGTACGACGAAATTGTATCCGTTTACGGTAGCGCAACCGAACCGGTCGCATTGACCTACGCCACGCTGACGGAGCTAAAGTACACCGAGCTGGTCATTAGGGAAACGCTGCGGATGAACCCAACGGTGCCGATGATTGGACGGTTGGCGGCAGGTGATATGGTTATCGATGGCGTAACTATACCGACCGGTACGGAGATTATGATTAACATCTACGTGATGCACAACGATCCGCACCTCTACCCCGATGCGGACCAGTTTCGGCCGGAACGGTTCCTGGAGGATCTGCAACCGTACAGCTACCTACCCTTCAGTACGGGCGTGAGATCCTGCATCGGGCAACGGTTTGCAATGCTGGAAATGAAAACCGCGCTAGTGAAGCTACTGTCCCGCTTCCGTTTTGTGCCGTGCGAGGAGGAAAACGCCCTACAGGTGAAGGCTAACCTTACGCTCAAACCGTTCCGTGGGTCGTTCGTCAAGCTGGTGGACAGGAGTATGCATTATGATGTTTAGAAATAGACAAACCACTCGCTTAAAGTCTATCCATCCATCCCATCGCGGCAGTTGTGTAGCATATCGTGTCTCCCAGTGTCGTTAAAACCAACCACGTTGTTGCTTCCCGCGGTGTAGCATTCCCGGGACGTGAATTTATGAAATCATAATTATGACCGTTGCACTTCCAACATATCATAAAGACCGATTTTGACTTTTCCTCTGTTCCTTCAACATCCAAATGGCTATTGCTACGGTCGTCATTGTCTGGTCTGGTTGGCGTCACAGCCTTTGAGGATGTAATAGTCCACACTCCCAACGCTTGTAATATAATGCAAACATCAAGTGCAGAGACACATCTTTCGGGGCTTTGCGGTACACAAACGGCACTCATCCAGCCATCCATCGCTTCGCTTACGTGTGTCTCATCCGAAGCAAATGTCGAAAGGACATCTCGTGCCCGTTCGTTGAAATGAGATGGTCGTTTGTTAAATTGATATCTTGCGGACGTTTATGTACTATCATTTGGGGCCGTTTCCCATCCGCTCCCTTACGCTAGACGGTGCGGTGTCTATTTTCGTACGTGCGGGTGCAATTTCTGATAATCTGACGCGAGGGTTGCCGTTGAGGAAACTGGCGAGCCGAATATAATGAACTGGGCATAAAAATGTTGATTGCATGCACAATATTTCTTTCCTTTTTTGTTGTTGTTAGGCTGGATGGAAGAGGAATTTTACGAGAGAAGCCACGATGTGTAGGGCTTTTGACCCTACGCATTGCAGCGTAACGGAAACGCTTTTGAATATCTACTTCCACAGCCAACGATCCAAGCATCCTGACGTACAGGATGTGTGCTTTTCCTCTATGATGGATTTTGTGGAGGAACGGGAAAATTTATGATCAATCAAGAACAAAAATCCACTTCCGCAATCTTCACTGCTCCACCCAACAAACGCAACCAAAGCATCTCTTTAACGGGTTTCTACGCGCCGGGGGGAAGGTGCTGCCTGCACTGTTTGGCTATCGTATTACATCCAATTTATTTTACTTCAACCTTCCCCACCATTACGAATGTGTCCTGCGTGTCCTTCCCTGTTGGATGAACGCGTACCGGCGAAACAGTATCCTTGACACAGATTCGATTGTGTTTTCTCGTTGGTGCGGTCCTGTCCTCACGGCGTAGCCAGCACATGTACGGTTGCGCCCCACGTCCCTAGATAGCGAATGTGCGTAATCCTAGCAGCATCTCCAATGTCCTACTCCCCCAACCATTCAAAGGACTCAGAAAATCAATAGTAAGAGCAACGCGACACCATATTGCATTTAGTTTTCACTTCCCACGCGGTGCTTATCGCGCGGGATTTTTATTTCTTCTCCGTGCTACTATAAATCTAAACAAACGAATGACTTCCCTCTCTCTAGCTCTATTCCCTATGTACACGTGTGCATTAAGCCGCCTTTGGTTGTTCGCTGCTGGCACCTGCCGGTTCGCCCACCAGTCCACCAGTCCCTTCCGTGCCAATCTGTGCCGCTATTTCCGCGTACTTTTCCCGCCGATAGTCCTTCTTCGCCTCGTCCATCAGCACGTTGTGCAGCAGGTTCCGATTGTTCGACTGGTTCGGCAGCAGGGGCGGATAAGGGTTGCCCCTCAGTTCCAGCACCGCCCGCTTCCGGTACCAGCCCGGGTACTCCTTGGGGGCTTTGTACATCCGGGTGGCGGACACCTTGTACTCCTCGAACCGGGGCACCAGCACCTTGAACAGTTTGTGTACGAGCTGCTTCTCCAGCAGCCAGTAGTCGGCCATCTCCATCGTCGGCTTGTGGCAGTCGCCGTGCCGTATCGCGTCCGATATTAATCGTTCCGCGTATCCGCGCGCTTCATCCGCCCGCTGGTAGTTGAGCTCGATCCGCTCGTGCTTCACCAGTGCCGTTACCGTTTTGCGCAGCTTGTTCAGCCGGCCCTCGGGTCCGTCAATGTTTTTCAGGTTGCGGTGCCGGGGCCGTATCGCTACCCGCAACTGGGACATGAGCTTCGTCACCTCGGCTTGATTCATCGCGCTTTTGTGTCACTAAAGTGAGGTGAAACTTTTACTAACTTAGGGAAGAAAATGCACAACAACGTTCGGCGTTATTCAATCGAAACACCACATTTCTGGCCCGGCGCTCCTCCGTGTTGACAGCTCAGCTGTCAAATGCTAACAAACACAAACACGCACGCGTGCACACACACCACAATGGTAGTTCTGTCATATCCTTTTTTGTTTTGAACGCGCCACCTATTATAAAAAATTGAGCCAATGTAGGTCAAGTAGCTCCATATTTTCTTTCCTTTTTAGAAAGTACCGAACATTGGCATTAACTTTACCTGCATCTAACATCGAAAAACAAAATTGTGAAAGAGAACAACAAAACCAAACACATGGGTCCAGTGGTCAAAATCTTCTTCACTCGATCCCACAGTGCAGCACGCCAGCACTAGCCGCGCTGCTCTTGCCGCCACATGTCGTCGTGCTCGTCATCTCGCTCACACAAACAGTAGAGTCTGCTCCGAGCCTACGAAACAAGAAGCCAACGGCGGCAGCCGCAGCAGCACCAGCAGCATGTATTTCTAATGTTGTCTAACTCAAAGGTAAGCAAGCCGCTAAAGCAGCAACAGCAGCGTGTGCTGTCCCGTCAGCAAACGTATTCTCCGTATGTGAACTAGTGTTGTGCGGTTTTCTAGGGTGTTTGGGTGTGTGTGTGCGTGTGTGTGTGTGAAGATGTGACGAATAAGGATAAGGAGTCAGGCTCGCGACGCTAGCGTTAGATAGATTATCAATTTAATTGTTATCATTATTGCACTCAATTGTTCGAGCGTTCATCCTTTACTTCACATTTCCCACAAACGCACACTCGTGTACACCTGTAGAGAGTGTGCGCGCTTTCTCTCTCGCTCTCTCCGTCCTGCTATCTCACTATCCTGTTCTCGCTCTACCGCCGACTTTGTGCAACAAACGGTTCCCGGGGTGTGCGCGTTTGTGTTGGTGCTTTTGTCGCGCGTTCTGTCGCTCTTCTCGGTGAATCGAAACCGGCTCTCGATCTGCAGCACACAATACCAGTTCTTCGTGCGTTGCTCGATGGTCCAGCGCGTTAGCAGCAGCCTCCAGGCTAGTCAGGGAGACACAGAATAAACAGGAAAGCAGTCCCCACTCCCTTCCCCGTCCCCATCCCACTGCTGCATCCGCGGTGGCCCCGGATATCGATCCGCATTACAAACGACGCGTGTGCCGTGCAGGACGGCGGAAGCGATACGGGAACCGTTTTGTTTGTTTGAATCTTAGGCAAAAGTGTTTTAATGCAAGTGTGCGTTTTCGTGTGACCACCCTACAGAGAGTGCCGCGTTGTGAAATCGGGAAATGCCGGGAAAGTGTGAAATACGAAAGCCAAACCAGGTGAGCGAGTGAGTAAGTGAGACAGTGAAGCTTCTTCTGCGCAACCGATTGGCTTTTGGTATTGTGTGCTCCGTCGCTTGGTGTGTTGTGACACGCAGAGCTCTCGAGTGTGGAAAAAGTTCTACAGTTTACGAAGGGAAGAGAAGGGAAGGAAAGAAAAGTGTTTTCCCAGTCCGTCAGCCAGCCAGCCATCGGGTGTTGACGTGTTCGCAGGAAACAAAACAAGAAAAGTGTTTCCAACATACTATCTGTGCGGAATTCCAAGAAGCGGCGTGGGTGGTGGGCAAACCAAAGCCTGAAAAGGGTGTGCTTACGCCGTTACCGAACAGGACCACCGAAAGAATTGTCCCATCTTCGTTTGGATTCCTGTATCGCGACCTGTAAGTGTATCCTTTCTTTCTATAAATGTGTGTGCATGTATGAATGTGTGTGTGCGGGTGTGTTTCCAAACCTTCCCCAAAGTGTACCGTTCTGTGGCTACTTTGTTTGGCTCACTTTCCGCGAGAACGTGTTTTGTAACGACGCACCGAACCAGAGGAAGAGAGAAGGGACCATTATGATGATCAGCGTCGGTGTGTCCGTCACCAATCTGTTTGCAGAGCGAAAGCTGCAAAACCGCCAAGGTGGCTTCTTGGGATGCTGCCGCTGCCAGCAGAGTAACTATAACACGCTGTTTAGCTCTTGCCTTGGGGCCGCGTTCCGGATTGTACGTGTTTTAATGGAGACCCAGGAGTATGCAGGGCGGCGGCTCATAGAAAGAGGAGAGCGCACCTGTGCGCTGTGTTAAGTCTTCATCCACCTTGTTTTTATGGCCTGAGAAAATGCACAGACGATGAGAAAACGATGGCCCTTAAGCTGGGGGAAGTGATGGGAATGAGCACTCCACCGTGCTAAAGAAATGCAATCGTTTTATTAGCAGAAATGATTCTCCGCCTTACAAAAAAGGAGGTTAGAAATGGTTCGTCTTCCAAGCACTGAGCTGTGGGTGCGTGTAGTAGTAGTAGTAGTGGAAAGACACCATATCCCATCCTAGCTATAGCCATAGGCAGGAAGAAGAACCCTTTAGTATAGGGCTTCCAGACGCAACGCAACCACATTTTAGAGCAGGAATATCTAGGAAAAACTGGTTGTGGAGAGAGATGGAGAAAGGGAGGGCTCCGAGAATGTGCGTGTTGTGTAGAACGATGCACCAACGGGTTGGAAAGGAAGGATGCTGCGGCATCGAGTTTTTAGAGAATCCTCCATCCCCCAGACAGCCATCGACCGGATCGGCACGTTTATGTCTCTCTGTCTGTCTGTCTCTTTCTCTCTCTCCCTGCCGTGCGCTTGCGTGTGAGGGTGCAGTGGAAGAGATGGAAAGGGAGAGAAAGTGCGATATTTAGAACGCACGCATGTGCTTTAGAATAGGGGGGATAGAAGAAGAAGAGCAGAAGAAGAGCGCTTGATGAGTTTTATCCGCCATCGATGCTTGAACCCCAACATACACACCTGTGTAGCCGTGCGTCCGAGTGTGTGAGAGAGAGAGATGGCTTGATGCGGACTAGAACGCCGGATGCGCTATCTCATCTCGTCCACAGCCTGCTGCGTTCTTGATCTGTGTGGCGATGGGTTCTGCGATGGAAAATTTGCCTACAAAGAAGTGCGCTCTGTGCGAGAATGTGTGTGGTTGTATTGTAATCCGTGCGTACACGTTTGTTGCGACCTGTTAAAAAGTACAGGCGGAGGTTGGTGAGATAGTCAAAAGAATAGGAACAAATCTGGGAGGAAAGTTAGACGCTCGCCATTCTACAAGCGCCGGTTTTCCTCTGCAAACGCATCCGGCAAGTGTTTTTCGTGTCGTTTTACGGCGCCGCTTGAGTGTGTTGGTGAGCCATCAACTAGCCAGCCAGCAAGCGGGGAGTGCGGTGAACCTGTGCGCCATGATGCAAATGTTGAAGGGGAGCATGGGGCCATATGGGCACGTTAAACATTTACGGTCAAACACACTTTCCTTCTCATTATGTAGAGCTTTGATGGTTCACCTATGAATAAGAATGTCCGCAAGTGATCTTAATTTATTTTTAGGACCCGTAGTTTCGTGTATGAGGAACCCCTATAATATAAATTTGCCGGAGTTCTTTTTGGTGCTATACGACTTCTTCTTCTTGGGTGACACAACAACCCAGAGTAGGGTCAAGGCCTAACCAGAGCACTAATGGACTTTGGCTCTTTCTGTGACTGAATGTACCCATCCATAGCAAGATTGTTAATCCTGTGGCGTATGGAGGGTTGTGATTTAGTGTACACATAGCAGGATAGGTAATCCTGCGTATGGGAGGGTGGCAAAGGCAGTACGACTTGTCACCTGTTAAACCAACGAGTAAATGCTTCTTCACTTACTAAACGTGCACGTTCACTGTGAAAGAGACAATTTTTCAATCTCACATCTACATCGAGCGAATGAGTCTCCATATTAGTCTGTTATCACTCAACTTTTTATCTAAAACATAACATTCCTAAAAACAAAAATTATATGTTTTTGCTGTCCAGTCTAATTTGTTTAGTTTCTTCATTTGTATAGTATATTTTGGTATATCATGGTGTTCCTATAACATTTCATGCAATGGATTTTTTTAGCCTTAACACGTTGCTATGCGCCAGCTAAATTTGCATGCACATTCACACCACCCACAATGATAAAAACCGAGCACAAAACCAAAAAGGCAATTTGTTTGAATATCTTTAAATGAGAAATGAAAAAGAAATTTTGCTAGCCTCCATAAGATTTGTACTATAAAATGGTGAAACAACATTAATCGACCATGTTCACAATCCCCTAAAAACGGATAAAAACGGCTCTGGCGGCCTATATTGCCCCACATTCCCTCTCTCATGTGTGCTGCTGTGCGATCCAGTTTCTGGTTTAGTTGCGTGTGTGTGTGTTGGGGAATTGGTTAGGGAGAAGGGAAAAGACAGGGGGCAGGTGAGGCCGCAAAAGAGTTGTTTGAACTCTTTAGCTGCCTTTTGTTGTGTTATTGTTGGTGTGTTTCAATGCATCGCTGAACCGGAATCGATCCCTCCCGTTCTTTCTCGTAGCTCTCGCTCCCTTTCGCTCACACAATTCTCGTGCGCGGCAAGCTGGCGCACACTCTACCCTTCCTGTCTATCGTTCTCTTTGCCTTGCTTTGGTTTCGTTCTTTCCGTTGCTACTGCATCAAGGGATAGGAAGAATAGTAGCCGAGTAGTAAGGCCTGTACCCCGCTTACCAGCTTCTGCTGCCTAACTGGCTGCTGTTCGGCGGCCGCACTTGTTGTGTTTTCCCCATCAACAAAGCTCAACACCCGCTTCCCTTCCCATCCCTCCCTCCCTCCCGGTTTTCCGTCGGCAATTTTCCACATACACACACGGGGGGCGTATGCTGTCGATGGGCTTAGAAACGGGTCCCATACAATACACTAGGGCGGCTTATTTTTCCACTGCCGTTCGCCTTTTTGTTATTTTTTTGCTATATGTATTTGTATGTGTGTGTGTGTGTGAGTTTATGAACTTTTGACAGATTTTTTCTCAGCGTTTACCTCACGTCCGATTATGCTTCTACTACAACTGCTGATGTGTGGGTTTGGCGAAGCAGTGGACCCTCTTATAACGAATTTAATCCGTTCCAGAGAGCCGCTCGTTAAACGAAAAACTCGTTATGTGGGCTCAAAACAACCTTGTTAAGACCTTAAACCATTTGCTCAGCTAAACACAAATATCAATGCTCGTAATGCGAGAGAAGGTGCTGACGCTTCATCATTTTTTGTTTGCCTCATTTTCCATCAATGTGTCAAGCTTGGGTTGGGTTTCTCTACACCTCCCTCCCTCCCTTGCAGAGCATTTCCCAGGCGAGTAAGGAAAATGAAAACCAACCAAGCCTTTCCTTCTGTTTCCCTGTGGGGAAAAAAAGGAAACCGCACCCCGTTTTCACTGGAGTTTTGTTGCACAAACGCACCATGTGGAGTTTAGCAGAATTTCGTGGCTTCAATTGGACTTCCGAAACCATTGCCCATGCCAGAACCATAAACGGAACAATTTTCCACCGTGTCACCCATCTAACACGCAGTCAAAATATCCCCTTTTTCCAATGCCGTTCGGTCATATTGATTTATCTTATCACATTTCGCTGTTGTGTTGCGCGATCTGCTCGTGGCCGGTCGGCGGGACTCGCGCGGACACTTGCCAATCATGATTGACAGACAAGGCTAGTTTCTTGGGGGTGTTTCGGTTTGTGCTGGCCGCCTAAATGCCGCGCGGTACGGGTCGATTGATAAGGGTTGGGCGTACCTGATAATGCGTCCAATAAATGGTTGCCTTCGCTCAGGATGCCAGGTGACCCGGCAATGGCTGCGACACATCCCTTTGGTGCTGCAGGTGGGGAAGAAACCGAATCAAATTTTGCCCCTAGAACGGTGGATCGGGAACTCCACAGAAATGCCCATTTACACACTAAATAACGTTCGTTTGTAGGTGTAGCATTCAGTTTGCTTAGCACGCCCGTTATTATTCATTTTCTCATTATCGATTTCTCGGCTGCCTTTTTATCGCGTGTGTTGCGTTGATGATAACAAGGCCAGCGCCGACGAAGCTGATTAAAAGCAGTCGGGAGCCTTCGATCCGTAGGTGCGTAACGATGAAAGAGATAGAGGCTAGGTCTCCCGGAAGTGTGTGGCATGACGTGCCAGGAAGTTAACCAGCTCCGGACCAGTTTCGGTGGGAGCGATGAATCATTGCAAGCCAGCCATTTATTCGACGCTAAAGGGGGCTTTGTATACTGGCCGATGTTAGACCTGGAGTTGGATGGGAGTTCCATCAGGCTCATGGACGGTGAAAAAGGGATAAAAAGGAAACTACATCTTCTTACTGCGTTATTTGACTGGGTTTACTCATTGCAGTAAGAAGGGTACTTACATATTTCTATCAGATTCTCAAACAATAAAATCTGTTGAGAGTTTCATGAAATATTTTTTTTGTTTGGAAAACTCGTGCATTACATCCAAGTGCTTAAGTTAATGTATTTTAAATGTTAATGTATTTCCACAGAACCTAAATTACAATAAAAAAAACATAGAAACAAAATTTAGATATTTTTTTCTATGTTTTCTACATTGTAATAATTTAGATATGCTTGTTAAAAAAAATCAATGTTGGAGCAAAAGGGAACAATTGTACTGTACTTGTATTACACTAGACAAAATTTAGATGCATGTTTAGTTACAACAGTTTGGCCGCATTATCTGTATCTGCATACAAACAATAAAAAAAATAAATAAATGCGAATCAAATAAATTAGTTTCTCATGCTACATTTTTTTTGCTCTTCTAAACAATAAAAAATTAAAAGTATCTCCATAAAATTTAACAATTCATGTGTTTGCACTATATTTTCCCGGACCTTATTGAAGAATCATTCATGTGTTTGTTTAACAGCTGAGAACAAGAGGCGAATGTTAGCCTGATGGTTCAAAATCTCTTTAAAAATTGAAGAAGAAAAAAACAGCTGAGTGTAAGTCTAAGTGTGTAAAAGTCTAAGTGCACCAAACAGAATTATCAGTGATAATGGTAACTTATGAACATTGACCTTGCGATACATATCGATTGATTTTTTATGATAACTGAAGCAACGACCAGTATTATTATTCGAAATAATTTTATGAAAGGTTATCTAAACATTTTATCAATTTGAAATTATTATTAAGTAAGAAAATAAGCATAAAATATGAATAACATTATATTCAGCTTCAGGTCAACAAATTTTAGTAAATTGTTTTTAAATGAATTTCTTAGATCTCACATTTTTCCATAATTGTTTTACTTTACTACGTCGCATGTTCCCATAATTGCTCCTCCCAAGCTCACCGTCCCGTACCTGAGTAGGGTCTGTTATTTTGATATGAATGAAACTTAGGGACCGATTCACTCTATCCTATAGCACACTAATATTTATTGAAGAGCTCTACTTCGTCCTATTCGTTTGAAACATCTGTAGCTCTCTATCATTGCGTTAAACGATTAAATTTGTCAAGCAATGGTGTCGCCTCTGCGGATAGAGGCTTTCATATACACTAACCCCTAATTTCAATAACAATTAGCCGAATTACCTTCACCTCAGCCTTAGGTATATGAGAAGCATCCATCACTTTCCCTCTAATTATCAATACTCTCGCCCCCCGGAAAAAGAGCAGAAAAAAGCTCCCCAAACAATCCCCAATCGTTACGTAGTATGCTGGAATGTAATTGATTTAGTATTTTCCCTTCCCCCGCCTTTGCCTGCACCAACATAAAACGGTACGTACCAAACGCAAAAGCTCCATTACAACCTGGTTCAGTGACTTGTCCATCCTAATGGGCCAGAGCAAGATTATCAATTAGGGATGGTGCCCGTGCGCGCGGTGTACATCTTGTTGCTGGTTGTACGCTGGGGAAGGTAATAAAGGTAAAATCGGAAACAACAAAACAAAAAAACGCCAAGCCTGATGGAAACCGGCGAGTAATCGGGGTGGGGTGGGTACTCATTGACTAAAACATCCAACACCACCACCACCCGGGGCTGCCCCGGAGGACGACGGTGGAAATTGATTCCCATCGGTTGTTGGGTTTTTGGTTTATTTTTTTCGCTTGCTCCTTACTTTCCTTACCTTAGCGTATTACGAAACAGATTAACCGTGCCCACAGAAAAAAAGGTGTACGATATGGGGCTGAAGAAAAAAAAAACTGAAGTCATACCCCCAGAAACGGAAAGCTTTGGGGGTGTACCACGGTGGCCAGGGCCAGGGGTGTTACTTTTTTTTATCGTTTCATCCACCCAACCGCCCATGCTGCAGCAGCAGCAGTAGAACATATTTGTTACGCATGAAAACACGCATAAACACCGCACCTCTCGTGCGCGGTGGCCACTTCTGTCTACTTTTTGTTTCAATTTTTTCGCTCCCCCTCTTCTTTCGTCGTAATTTCTGTAAGCCAATAAACCCACCGAGTGTGGCGCAGGCTGGTGCCCTTTTACACACTCGCAGTCCGAGGCCGAGGCGTGAGTTGGCTCTTCACGTT
>KB670803.1:201615-270853 GCA_000349105.1 Anopheles epiroticus
GGGCATGGAAAGGGGTTTGCAATCGGATCGCGCAAGCGTCGTCGCCGGCTGGGGTGCGCTATGCTGGCGTGCCATTTTATTGTGCATAAAATTTATAAACCGGTCAACGAACCGGACAAGGGAAGGGATGAAAGAAAAGCAGACATGCCTATCCACCCATTGTGTTTAGAGAAGGAAAAACAAATTCCAATGCAACAAAAACTCTCGTCCAGGGTTTGAGGAGAAAGGGGAACAGAAGAAGAATGTGGATGCTTTTGTGACAAATTCCAATTTGTGAACTCATCAGCCACCGCTAGTGGTGATGTTGGGGTCCCTCAGTTTTCCGTGCCATGCCCGTACCGTCGCCGTAGCCACTTATCGGAAAAGGCGAATGTGTGTGTGTGTGTGTGTGGTTGAAATGGAGCAGAAAAAAAAACTACAACAAAGAATTCCAAAATGATGGTGTTGTGCGCAGAGAGATCGGCAGCGGATGATAAGTCTCTCCCGGGTGGACAGTGACAAACGCTACAAACGAGGTCCCATTTACGCGACACTACTATAACCATTCGGTCGGATTCGATGGTGGTAGAAGGGGGGTGGTTGGGGTGTGGTAATTGTTCTATAAATGTCCACTACTCTTCTACACTCAAGTTTTATCGCTGCTTGATGTGGGGGTACATGTGGAGGGCACTTTTCCGAAGGCACTACTTCAAACAAATGAGTTGTGGAGGAATAAAATAGCAGTTTGCCAATATGGTTGTTGTTTGCAGATAACATTTTTTATGGATTTTTGTGTCTTTAGATGGTAGAATAAATTTGACGCTTCTACTATAACATATGAAAGAGTTTAGATGGTTGTTTTCATTGGTTTCTTGTTTAAAGTCTTGTTTTTTACATTGTTCGTCAATTTTTGTATCCAAGTCCCCATTTCTTGACACTGCCTATCGATTTTTACCTTAAGCAAGAATAACATCGTGTGTACCAATTAAACATATGTGTCTTCATATGGCCCTCATACAATTATCGGACTATTGAACAATTGAATAAATATTAAGGGAAAAATAAACCGTTGTAGTTGTGAAAAATTCTTCCTGGCTTAACAACTTCCTAGGTCATGCCGCAATGCTCTAAACTCCGTTAATAACATTTTACCCTCGCATAATTATTCATTAATTTCGTTAGGTTTTTGTACAGTGCAAAAAAGTTAAAGCACTACCGATAATAAAAAAAGAATAGACAATCGACAATAGAATAAAAACTTCGAGTAAAAAAATAGATCTAAAGGCTTTTACTGAAAGGCATCATCATGAAAGTGTACCGTTGAAACAATAATTTACTTAGTTTAACATTTTTTCCTGCAAAACCGGTAAATAACGCATGACTTTTTCCGTAGAAGCGTCGTACAACATTTTACCTCTCAGATTTAAATTAACTTTGTTAATTCTCTATACTTATGATATTTTTCAATTTCTCACTACGTATAACAGAGGCCTCCCCTCCACCAGTTTGTCATTTAAAATGCTTCATAGTCGTGGGCAGAAACATCCAACAGAGTAGCAGAAAACATATTGTTTTTGCAATGTGATTGAAATATTTTATTTTCTTCCTTTTTTATTCCAATCTGTTGCGTAAGATAACCAAACTAACAATTAAACCTCGCAAAGAAATCAATCCATCCGGTCCTCATGTCGTCAAACAATCCCCACAACTTTGCGTACATTTTTGCCTAAACCCCTCTCCATCCCCGGCTGGGGCCCCCAGGGTGGTCTAACTTTCTCCCACAAAAGTCATCATTCGATTTGTGCGACGGGAAAAGTGGATGGGGCGGTATAATTCGTACTTTCCAAGCTTGAATTCCCTCCCTTCGAATTGCACTTGTTTGTGATGCTTTCGGCCCAAATCCACCGGGGAATGTTGGGGAAATACGTAAAACAACTGATCGTTGATGATGAAACGGTTTCCTGTTTTCCAAAGCCGCTCGCCCGCTCTCCGTAGAGGGGGAGGGACGAGACGAGACGCTGTCTAGCACTCGAAACTTTTCTTAATGAACGAACCGTTTAAAATATTCCGGAACTTCTGGGGGTGGTGGGTGGCGAGGGAGTGGCAATTGCGCCACTGCTGGTGCAATTCACAGAGCGCGATCGCGAGCTACAGAGCAGAGACCCCCGAGTGGACTGATGATGACCCGTTGGCTGGCATATCATTTCACGCCGGGAAATTGGACGAGAAGCAGGAGCAGCAGCAGCCACACCAAACACACAAAAGGAAGAATCTATTCTGGTAGATCGTAACAGCCGTCGCTCAAGGCTGCTGCACGTGAAATTGTGGTTTGGTGGGTTCCCCCCGATTTTAGTAGAAAATAATGACATATTTGCATTTGAATGGCCCGTGGTGTAGGGGTGTAGCTGGACAAGGATTGGCTGGGTGGATCGGAAAGGCGGGATGCCATCTGAACCCACCACTACCACCACCACCACCACCACCTGCAATGCGGGATGCTGTTGGATGCGATTATTGTTACCTTTCTCACGGTTTCATCGAGTGAAAATAGCGGGCAAAAGTGGGCACGCCTCTCCTTTCCCTCTCGGAGCGGGAGGGGCTCGATGGAGGGGATGTGGTAAGGGAATATATTTCAAACAGTGTCAGCCCGCACACAAAAGTAATTAAGTTTAGGAAAAGTTTGAACAGCAACAGCAGAGTGAACAAAAACAACAACAACTAGACTTAGTGAAAGCAGCCGTCAACGACAGCGTTAATAAGAGAGGAGATAGACAGGTAGAGCCGACAGCCGCCGCCAGGGGACTCCGGGAGCTACTACAATTAACCTATTTGTTTGACTCTATTCGTATCAGTGCGTTTCATTGTGTCTGTGTCTGTGTGTATGAATGTGTTTTGCGTTAATATAATTAATATAATTTTTGCTGCGCCGTGGATAAATAAAATTTAATCGCATATCTCACTCATCATCTAATCTAATCGCTTTTTAACTCATTTATTGTTTTCTTTCATATTAACGCCGGCCACTACTGCATTCAGCTACTACTACTACTTCTACTACTGCAACTGCAACTGCTGCGAGGAAAACGATTTAAGCGAACAAACAAACATTGACTGCGACCCAAGAACGGAACAAGCTGTAATAGCGATCCTCGTCCCGCCGCAGGACGCAGGCGGGGCAACCGGGCGTCTGGTGGTTCTCGTCCTTCGCTTGTTAAGCTTCTTCCCGCGTGCCTCCGCTAAGCGCAAGCATGATGGCCGACACTAACAATGGAACCGTTGCAGCACAAACTGGCTCATCGTCAGTGGGTGGTGCGGGTGGTGGTAGCGGTGGAGCCCTTGACCCGAACGTCATCCCCCAGTGGAAGAAGGAGCTGATCCAGCGGCGCAAGAATCTGGCCAAAACGATCGGGGCCGTTGCGACGCAGGTGCACGACTCGGCGTCGACCGTGGCCGCGGCCATATCCGCCTCGTCGCCCATACAGACGCATCCCCGCACACCGACCGGTGGGTTCCCCGTCGGCAGTCCGTTCTATGCTGGCACGAAAGGTAAACGGGCATTCCGATTGGATTATGCTCACGGATTGGATTTTTAGTTAGATTATATTAACTTTTTTTTGTCTTGATACATGTAAATACACAGAACGTTTAGTTTTTTTGTTGGGTAGGTTTTATTGTACAGTTAACATGTGTCATTACTCACCCTGTAATTTCTTCGTCAAAATTCCATTTTTTTTAGCACATTATTCCACAACATAGCAATAGCAATACAATTACAACAATTTGAATCGTTATCAGTCGACTACAAACATCTCTGAACCGCATAGCTCTCCACAAAATGACCTCATCGATTTGTTGACAAAATTAAATCATTTTTAATCCAGTTCAGTTTTTTTTTTCGCGCTACTGCTCCATACATAATCTTTCTGTTTTATTTTAGCGCTGCGTGCAACTACATGCAATGCTTTCTGGCTGTTGTGACCTCATTATCTATGTGCCACCAACAGCGATGAAGGAACCACACAAGCACAGGCCAGGCTAGCTCTGACTCACGCAGCCCGATTGCTGTACTTAATCCCTATTTTATGTACCCTTGATGCTTACGGCAGTTTTAGCCGCCTCTCCAGCTGCCTGCTATAAGTCCCTTACGGCCGAGCTGCCTACACACCACCGATCGATTGATCCTTTGTAAAAGAGTGCACCTGACTTGAGCTTGGAAGGGTAATGGGAGCGGCGACGGTGGCGTTTGGCAAGGGCGAAACCGCGCAAGTGTGATGCACACACATAACGTTGCAAGATAACACAATCCGTCACATCATGTTTGTTTTCGCTCTTCTCGTGAGCGAAGCTTAGCGATGATTATCTTATCAGTGTTCGGCTGGATGTAGGTTGCTCTCCACTTGGTCGGCTAAACACTTTATCGGATCCCGGTAGCGCGCTTTTGAACGTAGTGCAAACTTATGGCTTATATCCCGGGGGCAAAAACCACGGGGTGGGTGGGTGTTAGTAACTGTGCGGAAGCGTGATTTTACTTCAGGGGTGCTGCAAATTTGTTTGATAGTTGGACAATTTGCTACATTCTTAAAGCCGCCGCAAATTCTAGAGCAGGGTTAAACTAAGTGTCTCTCTAAGTTGGCGAAACCGTTAAGTGTATCTTGGAGATAGAGCGACATTAGTGAAGTTTAGCTTACAAATGGATACAATAAGGACATGTAAATCGATGATGATGAAACGGCGCCTGGCTTCACAAAACAGAACCAGGATTTAGTAAACCGGTAACAGCCGGCATGACGTTAGAGATTATTGAAAAACGGCTCAACCGTAACGTTATATTTGAATATGGTAACGTGCATATGATAATGCTACATGAAAATTGAAATCTTCAGTTATATATACAGTAGAACGTCGATTATACAGCACCGGTTAACCGAAGGGCGTGATGTAACAATTTACAGCTCCAGCAGAAAAATACCCCCCTAATATGTTGTCGAAAAAAGTTAAGGCAAGAACCGTTCCGTTAGCGCTGAAGCAAGTAAATCAATTTTGTATTAATTACATAAATGATAATGAATAGCATAAAATAAAAAACAGAATTCAAAATTAATTTATCGCTAAAAGATCCACGCCCGGATAGCAAATAAATGCCTTTATATTAACCGCGTATAACTCGGCATACGGTCGGTCTCGACCACACCGAATAATCGACGTGCTACTGTATTTCGAGATTAGATTAGATTCTGCATAAAGTTAGATATTGCTTCAGTTTCGCAGTTACAACTATTGCTTGTGAAGGTTTCGCACAGAAAATCACACGTACAGAAAAACCACCTTTGTATCCTAGATCGTTTTGTAATTCGCAATGGATTTAGGTGTTTTGCAAATTTGTTCGGAAAAGTACTCAAACATTATTTTCAACCTAACTTGTAGTTTGACTTGATGTATGGTGGCCGTCAAAAAAACCTCTTTGAATATGGTATGAATCTTGCTTGAAAAGATCACATTATGGCTTTCAAATTATGTTCGCCATACTATTCCAGAGACGAACGATCGGAACAAGTCCCGTTCAATAGCTAATTGCTGTTTTTCCCCCTCTTACCTTATATCAACCCATCATAACGACCAGATTAACCTTTACCGCAAGGCGAAAAGACACGCCAAAAATTAAACAAACCAATAGGATGTGGTGTTCTCTTATTGCTGCGCCGGCCTTCACGTGCCACCAGCCGCCGTCCGTGTGCCTCCCCTGGTGTGCTGCACCACCAGTAGTAGTCGTGCTTCAAAATCGTTTCATTTCATTGAGCGCACTAAACGTGTCGTCGATTTGTTTCAATTTACTACAGACAACAGGTACCAGCCCCCGGCTGCCTCCTCGAACCTGTTGCAAAATGTCGTCCCCATCGAAATGTCTTCGGCTCGATGGCTTATAGTGGCTGGCTGACTGGTTTACCGACCTTCGCACGTACAAAAACATGAGCCACGATGGCGAGCGCCGCACTCTGGCGGCCAGCATTCACCTGAGTGGACAATTGTCTCACTGAATCAACTGTTTTTGGGGTCTGTGTGTCTTTTTTTTTCTGCACTTGAATAAATAAACAAAGCGCACAACACTGCAGACCCATGCTGCTGTCGATTGCCTTCGGATAGAAAGTACGAAATGGAATTCGCGCCTGAGCTTGCAATTAAATTTGGAGCTCGGATTTTCCTTCCCCACCGCGCGAACTAGCCCGTCGTAGCCATCGTCGCCTCACTTGACTTTGGTAATTGATTATGCATTTTTTGGAACAATGTCTTGTGAGCGTCCTCTTTTGGCTTCTTTTGGGGTGGTTTTTGGTTTTAGCTTTTAGGCAGATGGTCGTGCGGCAGCATTAGGCTTATGGCTGCCAGTGCCGAGAGCCCACATTAGTATAGCGGAAAGACGATACCGGAGTGTGAGAGAGGCGTTCATTAATTAGACGTACGTTACACTAATGGGTGGCCAGGGGCATACCCTCGCGTCATCCAAAGTGTCTTAAGCGCACGAGGTGGTGTGGTGGGTGGGAGTCACTGAGAATCAGGTGCATAGAAAATCCAACCGTTCTGCTGCTGCCGAGTGTGATGAAAAATTCATTAGCACTGAAGGAACCGTCCCAGTGTGCCTATCTTCTCTCAGTTGGTTCATTAAAATTCTGAGAGCTGGTCCCGGTTCAGTCTGACCAATTTAGCTAAGCGAATAAGTTTTGGTTATTTATTTTAGACAACATCAAATCAAACGTACCACCGCCATCATTACTGGAGTAGTTGCGGTCAATAGTAAAGGCTATTAGTTTTAGATTTTACTTGCAAGATAATTCATGCCGGATGTGTTGTTACGTTACTTGTGCACCACTAACGTATAAATGGAAGTTTTGTTTTTCGTTTTACTTAAAAAGCTAGCTTCCGTTGTTTTTTTGGAACTCGAACCAGAAAAATGTAACGAAAAATCAATTCGATTTTCCATTCTGTGTTCACTCGATCCTTGCATTTATGATGTGCTTTTGGTACAAAGCCCCCCCCCCCTTGGTTTCCCTACTTCCACCTCCACCATCAGATGCAATAAAACTGAAAACCGTCTAAGCCCGTCCGATTTTGTTCGATTTTTTTAGTGCCGAGGCGACGTCGATCTGCGAAGTGAGTAGCTTCGCTTCAGACTCATGAAAAAGAGGAAAACTATCACAACCAATGCTAATTTATTGAAATGCCAATGCGCGCTCCGTTGCTGCCGCTGTGGCAATAGACTTTTTTTTTGTGCTGTTGCTTTTGTGTATGCATTGCCGCGAGAAAAAAAGCGCACCAGTCAGTAACGAAAGAGAAAAAGGGGGGGAGATTTAGGTTTATTTGTTATTCAGTGTTTTGCGAGACGCGTTCATATGCAAATTTCGGCGCACGAGATGATGGTGTGTGCATGTGTATGTTGGCGTAGTGTCGATGTGTGGAAGCTCTCGAGTGACAGTAATCGACTAAAGAAAACGATGTGTCTGACGACCAACACGCAACGACACGAGGACGCCTCTGGGCTTTTGGGGATTTCACTTTATTTTGTAGCTCAAAAAGCCGAACTGCTTTGTGGCACAACAACAACCAACGGACATACACGCGGTTTGACAAAAGCGAAGCGAAGTTTGAAAAGATGTGTTCGCGTTGGTAATGTGTTTATCTGCGGGTCGGATTCGATTTTTCTCTTTCTGGTCGTTTTTGCTTGTTGCATTTCGAAACACTTTTTCTTTAAATCTCAATCGATTGTGTCGCGGTTGAAGCGCAAAACACCGGCTGAACTTAATTTGATGGCGGCCAGGGCGCGAAAGGAAAGCTTTGTGTGTCCGGGGGAACACCAAATAAATACGCCCGGCCAAATGCAACACCTTCCCGTACCTACCGTTCATGCACACGCGCAAAAAGCGCATTAACTCACGCGATTAATCGGATGTTTATTTGTTTTGTTATGTGGCTTTTTCTTTAGATGCTCGAAATAAAACGACTTCTTGCACTTTTTTGCGGTCACCTTTGGATGGTGGTGCCACAGCAATGAGGTGTTTTTGTCCTTGTGTGGTGTAAGCGTTTTTGCTAACTTTGCCTGTTCAACACTTTTGTGCTGGAGCTGGCCCTGTATCAAACACCTTTTGTACAGTTATTGATACCATCGTTTGAACGTTTAATCATAAACTTTTTGTTTTACATGAGCTAGTAGTCTTCTCTGATTTGTTGGGCTGATGTTTAACTTGCAAGGTTTATTGGAGATAACATGATAACGAGATTGTATCATGTGGATTAGTTAGTTGGCTCTTTTTTAATATTCCATCTCCTCAAGAGTACATGAAGAAACTAACAAATTAAAATTTTTATTTACTTTTATTTATCTCATTTCCCTTTCGGTTTAAATTGTTCGATCAAACGTGATCAAAACAAAATCAATAACGAACGGATAATATTATATCCTCGTCAGGTGGCGTTTTCCTTCTTTTCTCACTGTAGGAATATACCTTGGAGTTCTGCAATGTGTGTTCATTGCCGTGCTGCAGAAAACACCATTCATTCTTGCGAACGGTGGAGAATCATCGCTTCAATGAACCTGTGTGTTCGCTCCCACCGACCAGCGCACACCACCAACCAGCTGCAACATTGCTACCCAGCGCCCTATGCTACAAAGGCAATGAACTTAGGCAGCGGTACTTTGATTTATGTTTTGATTTCATTTCTCTCTCACGCCCATGCTCGTGTTTGAAGATCTCCCTTGCTCACACGTGGCGTACTTCATTTCTCTCTCTGCTCGTGCTTTTGAACGATCGTCGTCGTTCTGCTTCGGTGCTGCGTTTTGTTGAACGAACCTCCTCGGAATGGAGCAACGATCGTATGCTATAAAATTGTTAACCCTCATGTTCACATTATTATGGCACTTCGTTAAGAAATGTATTGTTGTCTGTACAGCATATGTCCGCAGTACACCATATTCGATATCCGTAGTTCAAGTTTGCTCCAAAAATAATCATAACAAGTTCAATCTAGATGCGAGTTACGATTTTTTGTTCAATTTTCAACTCTTCGGCATGAAATATCAACGATCTTCAAAGGGAATTTCGAATCGCGCGAAAACTCGAGATAGCCTAAAGCGTTCATTGTCAACCATGGGTATGCTTGGTGTACTTTTTTCAATTAATTTTTTATTTAGCGAGGTAGCAATGCTATGAAACTTTCAAGGATCTTTAATAGTTAGTTAACACTTATTTTGGAATGCTTTAAGTTGTCAAACCTAATTATCCCCTAAAAGTGTAAAAAATGTTAAATATTGCTACGTTGTCGAACAGAGAGCTGATCGTAATGGAACTTGACGAAGAAATTCACTCGGTGGTTTGTGTCTCGGCTAGTTTATAGCAAACTTGCACCACTCTTTCATCGTGTATCGTTCAACCACACTAATTCATCGTTGTATGTTTTCCCTCTTCCCACCCGCATTACACCGTGCTGCCCTGTGGCCAATCGTCAAACTGTGTGTACATTGCTCCTACCGCACCTTCACCTGCACTTTGCGCACCACCATCCCACCAACATGTGTGTTCCTCGTGTGAAAAAATGTATCTGTTATCAACACTTCCCAATCATCACCTACGCACACTCGGTCGGGTCGGGCCTCTTTGTTGCTACATGGGAATGCTTTAACCTACATGTGGTGGTGCGATCACTAATATACCAACACGTTACGCACTGCGTATCCGATCATCTGTTGCTCGCTATCATCCCTCTTCGATACGCACGCAATGGAATTTGTTTATTTCCTTAATTTTCCCTCCCCTTGTTCGTGTGTTCATTTGTGTATGTATACATGTAGAAGTCCAACCCACAAACACAAGCACGTCCGATGGTACAGTGCCGGACAGTGAAACGGTGCACCCGTCGGCTAAGGTGGAAACCGAGCACGACGATAAGCACGATAAGCAACCGATAGGCAACAGTACTGATTCCCCTTCCTCTTCCATTAATGCAAACACGTCAGTAGCAGCAGCAGTTATAACATCCCCAACAACAACGTCAACAACAGCAGCAGCAACGGGAGGAACTTTCATGGGAGTTCATTTCGCGGTGAATGAACATCTGCAGCAACATCACAACCACCAACACCAGCGCACGGTCTGCGGTGGTGGTATTGGTGGGCGAGCGAGTGAAGCCGTAGTGGTGCAGCCGTCGACAGCAAGTGGATCATCGCCAACGTCGCTCCCGACGGCTAACGGAGCTCATTCGCATTCCAATGCCGGTTCGGAACACAGCGGCAGTGGTGCTGCCATCGTATCGAACCGCACGGGCTCCTCCGGTTCCAGCACTAGTGGCGTGATCGTCGAGCGTGAAAGTTCGTCCACCGTGTGTAGCGGCAACAGTAGTGCGAGTAACAGCAGCAACAGCAACAGTAACGCCAAATCACTAGTGTCCGGTGCGAACGGTCCAGCGCAGCAGCAGCAGCAGCAGCAGTACGGTATCGCGCGAGAGGGCGGCGTCGCAGCCAGGAAGATGGTCGCAGCCACGGCCGCGGAGGAGATCGTCGTCGTCTACGAAAAGAATTCCGTGCTCGGTGGCCTGGATGCGACCGGTGGTGGCGGTGTGCTGGTCGGGGGCGGCACGATCGGGGACGCCGGCGAGGAGCTAAAGTACGGACCGGGTATCGTGTCGCGGTTACGGTGCCGCTACCTTAGTCTGGCCCTGCGCCAGTCCGGCGCTAAGCAGCGACCGTCGCTTAACAGCATGCGCCGTGCGACCAGCCTTAACAACCTGTTGGACGAAGAAAGCGAAGATTTGAGCGAGCGAGAACAGTCGATCGGTAGCGAGGGTACGGCCCCGGGCACTGGCCAACACCAGCAGCAACACCACCAACAGCAGCAGAAAAAATATCAATCGCAAAATAATCACCAACACCAGCAGCAGCATCGCGAACACTACACCAACGGAAACGGGCCCAATCATAACCATAACCATCATCAGCAGCAGCTTCATCCAACGGTAGTTCTGCAGCCACTGTACCAGAAGCAGCAGCAGCAGCACCATTTCGCCCCGAAACAGCAGCCGTGGATTCAGCAGCAGCTGCATAAAGAGGAAGAGCAGCAACAAGGTGGTGGTGCCGGTGCGGTCAAGACGGCACCGTTTCTGCGCGGCGTGCAAAACAGTTATACGCGCGCGAGCCGCCAGGTGGAGAAGAAGAACGAGTACAATCGCTACACCAAGCATCATCGCGGTGCTGGCGGTGCCGACGCGGTCCTGCTCAAGCGTGCCCGCTCAGTCGAGGCTCTGGTGCGCTACGATCACAAGGCCTGGGAGCGGGACGGCGTTAACCCAGTGGTCGTTTCACCAACAGCAGCAGCAGTCACAGCAGCCGCAGCTTCACCACCGGCGGCCGTTGCCGTGTCGTCTCCTGGCGAGGCGGGCAGCAATGTGATCATACTGGACGAGATCAGTGCACAGGCATCGACGACGACGGCGACAACAGCGCTGCCACCGGCTGCGGCCGCTGGCGAGGGGGGGTACACTACTACTCCAACCAACGGTATTTCCAGTTCGGTCGCAGCACCGGCGGCGATGCTGATGAACGGCAAGGGTACGAGCGGCGGTGGTGGCACACCACCGGCCGAGTTGCCGCTGCTGCTCGGCGATTGCGTGACGATCGAGGAAAAGATCATCAACGGGCGCGAGAAGGGCGATCCGAAGCCGAAGCGGCTGACCTCGATCATCGATGCCGACGAGCGGCCCCCGCCGGACGTGGTGAAGCAAACGATGAAGATCTTCGAGGCGAACGCGAACCGGCGCGGCGGTCGCAACGGGGTGAACGGTTCTCCGGCCAACGGGGGCTCGGACGTCGCGACCAAGGTGGCCAGCTATCGGTCCATCATCATCTCCGGTTCGGTTGCGGCCGGTGCTACCACTGCGGCCGCAGCGATCGGACCAGGCGAGAAGCCCCCGATCACCCATCCCAAGCCGCCACTCAGTCCCAAGAAGCCAAATATCAAGCCGCGCACCGCTAGTCCGAAGCAGCAGCAGCAGCAGCAGCAGCATCAGGTGACCGCTGCCAAACCTCCACCAACTCCGAAATCGCTGGAAGCCGTCAACAACCTCAAGAATGTGGCACCCACATCGCCGTCGGCCGCCAAAAACAATAACAAAGTTGGTGCGACACCGACGGCGTTAGGCAGTGAGTCAACTCCGCCGTCTCCCCCAGCGCGAAGTAAACATACGGCGGCACTTAACGGTGTTGGTGTTGGTGTCGCAGCTCCGAAGAACATGCCAAGCAGCAACAACGGGGGCGACACATCAGTGGCGGCGGCGGCAGCGGCGGGTACGCAATCTTCATTCTCTTCCTCCTTCGACCCGATGGATGCGAAACCGAACGCACTCAAGAACGGCGGCGGCGGCGGAACGGCGATAGTGCGCGATCACAACAACTACGACAGCAGCAGCAACGGCACGACACAGACAGCCGCGTCGGCTAAGACGTCGACGACGCCAGGGTCAGACGGTGGCCACCAATACAAGCACAACGGCAGCAATACAGCACAGGAGGCAACCGCGCTGGGAATCGCGTCATCGCCGACCGCGACGGGAATTTGCGATTCGCCTTCGATCCAGCAGCTCGCGACCAAGCTCGGCAGTCTGCATCTGGCGACCTCTACGCCGACTGGGGCAGCGAACGGTTCCGTCTCGGATCGCCGTAACCTCGAGTACGTAACGAGCGACGAGGAGGAGGAGGACGAAGACGAAGACGACAGCGTGGATGGTGAGAACGTGAGCGGCGGTCAGCGTAAGAACACCTCCCGGTCCTACACGGTCAATCCCGATTCCAGCGAGAGTGAAGACGCCCGGGACGGCGGCGCTAGTGGTGGAGGCGGTAGCGTCGGTGACAGTGAAAACGACACGGACGACGACGGCGACGGTGGTGACCGTTCAGTGCGAAAGATTTCACGCACCGCCATGGAGAACATTGCGCGGGCCGGCACTACGACGCAGTTCCGGTTCAATGGCGCAGTGAAATCGTACCTGCCCGGGAGCGGCGGCGGTGGTGGCACCGGTGTGCCAACGACGGGGGCACCCAGCACCAAGCCGCCCGCTCCCCCCATCCCGATGTCCCGCGAGAGTCTCGCCGGGAGGGCTAACGGTGCTTCGCCGAACGGTGCGAACGAGGTCAGCGGGCGCCTGCCACCAGAGGGCGCCACTGCCAGCAGCCTGGCAGCCCCAGCGAATAGTGTGAACGGAACCGGTGGTGGTGGTGTGATCGGTAGTGGAAATATTAATAATAATAATAGCAGTGGTGGTTCTAGTGCGATCGCGAGTGGTGGCGGTGTACCTTCGCTGACGCGGCGCGAGATCGAAAAGAATCAGATCAACCGGGAAAGAAGTGGTGAACCAGGCGCCGCCGCCGCCGCTGCCGCCCCGTCCGGCACACCGAGCATTAACGGGGCGGGGGGTACTGCTGCGGGCGGTGGGGTGCTAGTGGCAAGTGCGAATAGTAGTGTTGGTGCCGCCGCGAAACAGACGACCGCCGACAGTACCACATCGTTTGTGGCCAAATGGGGTACGGGTGGTAGTGGTGGTGGTGGTGTTGGGGCGGGGACCGGAGCGACCACGGTGACCGCGGCGTCTCCCCTGGCCGGGCTGGTGCCGGTGCGCAAAAAGACGAAACCACCGCCAAGCCACCAGCAGGAGGGCACCAACACGATGGTGTTCAACTTTAGCGACCGCAAGGACGTGCCGGACTACATCGAGAACGATGGTGTCATCATCCGGCCACGCCCGAGAGAGCTGCCCAAGGTAAGTGTGCATATGCGTGTGTGTATGTGTGTGTGTGTGTGTGTGTGTCCCGGCACGGAATTATCCATGCCCTCGGAGGAGTGCGATACAGAGCCTGGTCGGGTTCACTGAATCACCCCGTTGCGTGGCATGTGTGATTTAACTGGGAGGGATAGAGTTTATGTGGTGGTAAGGTGGTGTAGGATCGGTATCTTATCGCGTCCTACATATCCCGTCCCCAACGACCGCTTATTTCGGCGTCCCCCTCCCCTGCCCCATATTGAGCAAAAACCGGCCAACTAATGTACGCGTGGAATGACGGAAGGGTCAATGTCGGTTACACACCTTGTTTGAGTAATGGCGTCGTGAATCATACCATCAATGCTCACCGGAAACAATGCCCTCTACCCCCTCGTATCCCCCCCTTTAATCATATCAGTTGAGCCGGTAGGATAGGGTGGCATTTTATTATGGTGCAAGACGCTGAGATTTCGTGATGAGGATGATAACAGAAACACCTAGAGAAAGAGGGAGAGAGAGAGAGTCAGAGAGTTAGGTGTGTTTGTTTCGGTTCTGCTCTGGAATCGGTCGTATGCGACACGAACCAAACCCTATGGTGCTGTATGAAGTTGCTCCAGAAAATCCTGTGCATACAGCTAGTTAAACATGTGTCTCGCAGATGCTACTCCGCTTCACCAACATGATCAATTTTGCTATGACAGCGTTGCTAAATTCCAGCTAAAATTTCCAGCTAAATTTGGACATAAACGCATAGAACACACGTAAAACATTTCGCTATCGTTTCTAGAGCACGACCTTAGCACTCTTCGTCACAATCTGAACAACAATCTGGACGATAGATCTGATGTAAATTGGACCCGAAAGTACAGAACTGCTTGAGCCGGTGTCGTGTGCTGTTGATTCGATCTGTACCCGCTCTCAAGGTGTGTTTATTGTTTGCTGAGGTTTCGGATCCAGAAATAGACACTCTGTGACGATACGATGACCATAATTAAATTAACAACACAGCAGGTTTATCGAGAAATTCGGCTAAAGGTGTTGTGTTTTCTTGCCTCAGTGTGAAAATTCATATCACGTTGAAAGGATCAAGTACAATGTTATGGAAAAGTTTATTACTTCTAACAAATTGTATGATTCTAGTGAATCATCACATTCTTTAGCCCGCAAACGAAGAAAAGCGAAAGCCGTATCAATGTAGAAAAACGTGTCAAAAAATGTTCGAGGTCATGGATGTAATAGATCTTGTGTTTCAAAATGAATCTGCACCCCAAAAAAATACGACCAAACGCATTCGCTGTGCTACACAGTGCGAGAGGCTGTTTTGGAAGTTCTTTTTTGTGTTTAAAATCCAGCTGAGTCGCATGTGTGCCTCGGAAGCATTTTTTTTGGTTGTCGTTCGTTTCGCAAAAAAAAACAGCAGTAGCTTGGATTTTGGTTGATTCATTCCGCTACCGTACTTCCCGGATGTGTGTGCTTTCTGTGTGCGCGCTGCGAAATTAACGCGGAGAAGATTGGACCGAAAAAAGGACAAATCATTCAAAATGGAATCCGACAAACAGATGTGAAGGTTGCAGAGGAGGCTACATGCAGCTACGATACTTACCGCGCATTATTCCGAGACCCATGTGCTGGTGGCTCAATCATGGTCACATCAGCATTAATTGCGGACATCTTCTGCAGCACAGATCAATCAACGGATAATTTTGGTACGGCGGCATGGGTGCCACACGAGCCGTGTAACGGTTTGAACTGGCGGGTGGGGGCATCCTTCGTTATTCTCGAGCCCGTTTGGCTGCCGGGCCCGAAAAGAGGGCCTCCGTCAGAGGCTCTGACCGATGTGCCTTCTCGAAATCTTGGAGCGACTTCCTTAGCTTGATTCCTTTTTCCAGCAGGAAGTGGAACCGACTGCACACTCCACAGTCATCACTCCCGTCACTTTGATCCTTGTGGTCGATCATTTTCTTTGCTGTTGGAGAACTCTCTGGCAGCACCTCCATCCCAGTCGTGTAGCGTTTCGAATCACCATCGGCCAAAAACATGTTCTCCGGGGATAGGGATTTTGGAGCACGATCGTCATCACCTTGCCGGTCTTGTTCCTCCGGCCCTTCCTGCGCTCGTTGGACCGCTGAGTTCGTTTCTTCTGCCTCTAGTTGCTCCGGCCAGGTGAAGAGTATGAGACGCAGTGGAAAGGTTGGTTCCTGGCGACACTCGGGACAGCAGGGGTTTCGCATCGTCCAGTTCACGATGCACTTTTCGTGAAAGATGTGCCCGCACGGGGTGGCATAGATGCGCCCCTGCTCCAGTGAATCCCAACAGATGGTACAGATGATGTCCATAACTTCTTCCAGTGGGGACAATTTTCGGCAGGCACAAGAATCAATGGGATGTGGCACGAGTTGAAAAATGCAATGCGAAAAATGTTGTGTGTGCTTTTTAAGGTGTGTTCATTTCAGACTACTTGGATGAGGCGTGCAAGTTGCCAACCGCACGACGTTGTTGTTTATGGAAGCGTTAACAATTGTCTGGCGACTTTTTTTGCACGCTGTGTTTGATTTGCAGACCATGGGCTTGATAAAGACACGTCACGATCAAGATCGATCGGTTCGATTAAAGGGTTTTATGGGTTATGAGACGAGTGTTGTAGTGCAGTGCGAGGGACAAAGGTCTGCCTTCATTACGCTCCCTGACTCTATTGCAAATGCAAATGTCAAGCAATTCCGCGCATTTGCACCATTCTCGTGAGGCAAACGTTGAACTTCACCTGCGCAGCCACCATCATCGCTCGATACCTTCCTATATACCTTCCCAAGAACGAACGATCCAAGATGCAGTGAGCCTTCTGTGCATCGTTCCGTCACGATTCATCATCATCCGTAAGAATTGTGTTTCGGTGGCTGTAGCACGACTCTGGGGAAGTGTAGGCTAGCTAAAGCTCGCTAAAGGCAATCACAACACTGGGCGTGTTGTGAAATATGATCTTTGCCATGCTTATGCCTTTCGACATGGAAGTAAAAGAGAGCAAGAGGGATCATCACATTCAAAGTCTCCAAATACTGCCTTTCACGGTTGAGTTGTAGTCTCTCAACGTCCATTGGAGAGCCGTATTTGCATTGTTGATTTTCTGCAGACATTCCGAGAAGACTTTTCGCTTCCTGCGCTGTTCCAATCTCGCTCGCTGTTTGGGTTCTAGCGTTTGCGTTTGTATCATTCATGCGTATCGGTCCCCCGTTCCGTCGCATAGCCAATAAGTTATTCCAGTCACCGTCGCAGGACAGGACAGCTGGAAAACTATCGTAATGAATAATGTATTCATTCAAATATTTGCGGTGCGCTTCTTTTTCTTCCTTGCGACAAAAACCATGCTCGTGTCTTCTAATAGTAGCTTGCCAGAATGTTACAAAAACCGTCAGTTGGTTGCGTTTGAATTTGAATATTTTAAACCTCTGTAACGGTTTCCCTTTTTTGTGAGATTGCTAGCAACAGATTCACTTTCGATGGCCATATTTATTCGCTTGTAAGAGGATAGAAGCGTTTATTTTTTGCCCCTTAAGGCGCATGGCTAATTCACAGTATGTGTACGATAAGTGTGACACAACCTTGGTTTTCCCCCGGGGAACGCATATTTCACCGCCAGTTGGTTGACGCTTTGTATCCGTTAAAAGGCTTTGTGTTGCAGTTTCGTTTGTGCGGAACTATTTTTTTTTTTTTGCTCTGTTGTACACATTTATCTATCAAACATGTGCAGGTGGTGTTAATGGGGAAGATAAAATAAATATTCGAGACAAAAATAAAACACATCTCAACACTGTCACTGGCTCGATTGCTTGCTTGTCATCCCTTTGCATAGCTATTAACGTCAGGGTAATTGCACATTCTAACGATAGCTTAGGACTTTAACCCCGGCTAACGCATTAGTAATGAGCAAACAAAACCTTTACAGCATGACGCATCGCGAACCAGAGTGTGTACTAGTTCGATGACTTATCGAGACGCTTTCCGTCGCTGTTGCTGTGAATTAACTACTTGAGTGTGGGATGCAGAAATAGACGGAAAATGTTTAATGTGGTAATTTAAGGCGATTCTCCGGAGCGCGCAGAGATCTTCCATTGAACTGTTAAGATCAGGAATTGGATCTTACGTTCTTGCGTGACTCACCAAGTTTGGTGTTGACGCAAGGCACATAATTGTGTTTTTAATTGCATTTTCTTTTTACCAAAATTCAATTAAGACATTCCAAAAACGGAAGACGATGTGCAGGATTTTGCTCACTTTTTTCTCTAGACGTCTCGTCACATCGACCTCATGTGGAGAAGCACAATGGGTGCCACTCATAAAACTGCCAGTACAAGCTCGCTATTAGAGCACAGTCCATATAATGTAGCTATTGCGTGGGTAAAGTGTGCCAGTTGTAGAGATAAATTTACCTACGGCAAATAGTCTAACCAGTTGTTTGGCAATAAACCGAAATATGTGCTAGCCATAAATATTGTACCTTCAAGCGAATGTATTGGCCAAACATATGCACCATAGTCAAGTTAAACCAGAGAAAAGGGGATAAAAAACAACAGTTCGAAGTGGATGGGCTGTGCATACGGTGGGACGACGAACAACCTAGTCGTTAATGTAACTCAACAGAATGCTGTCCAACGAGTTGCGGACCTCTTTTCACCCGTCTGCGCGGTACAATCACTCTATCATCAGCCATCTAATTGACGGAGCAAATGGCGCAAAGCCCACACTCACGCCTCATTATTTGTAGGGTGTGTGTGTGTGTGTGTGTGTGCGTGTGTGGTGATAAAGCGCCAAACCCCAAAAATATGTACTTGGGTGAGGCGAGTGCGAGATGATTAGATTAGCACCTGTTTTCTGGTACAATCAAGCGGCAGACACACCGACTGATTAGTACGGTCTGTACCTTTTTTGGACCTTTTTTTTCGCTTTTCACCATGAATTAGAAAGTGCGCCAGACGTTTCCTATCCATGATGATACAGCAAAAGAAAAGTGCTCAGTTAGGGTGCGGTTGGTAATGAATGTAGCATGAAAAATATGTAAAATGTCTTGGGTAAAGAAAACATTTTTTCTTTCGGAGGTAAACATCTCCACAAGAACGTCTCTGGAAGTAGGACCTATGGCACACACATTCTTTTGGTCGAAATGTAGGTCATTGGCTAGCCCCGCAGTCATCGCACATTGCTCTTAGCAGTGAAAAGTGCTTGTTTAATCTACTTGCTGTGTTATGCCTTCCCAACTTAAGCAACTTTCCTTCAAGCCTTTCCTTCCTTCAAGTATATCGAAACAATCGATCTTGACGGATTCGGCCGTGTGCCATTCCCCAGAGTCTTCCCGCGTGCACTCCCTGCTGAAAAATGGGCCCATCTTCTTGTGGGCCAAATCAGCTACACACGCAACACGAATCTCCTCAGCTCAACTCAACTCTCTCTCTCTCTCTCTCTCTCTCTCTCTCTCTCTCTCTCTCTCCCTCCCTCGTCTTGATAGCTGCAGGGCTAGCGCGGACGTTTACCTTAGGGTGCTGAGATGCCACTTCTCCAGCCCGTGTTTGTTATGTTGTGAAAATAATCTCCTCCCGACATATCGTATGCGCTTGTTTCTATTTCTCCTTGTACGGTGTACAAAGTAAAAAGAAGGAAGAGGGAAGATATTTGGGGTCGATTTTCCCGAGATCGATAACCGAAAATGAGCACTCAAATCTGACTTGCGATTATCTTGCTGCCTCCCACCGCACGTTTCACCCACTCTACTGTGCCTCTCGTTTGCTTGCACGAGATGGTTGATGGAGATGATCACTTTTGGAGGAAGGAAAGATCGTGTTCCGGAGATCAGATTAGTGAGGAGGAGAGGTAGCGCTTGAACTGGGAAGAAGGTGGTGCGAACTACTACTACTGCTTCTGTTCCATGCTCGGAACCGGAAGTCGTTGAAGAGGCATTTCCACCCCTCTCCTTTGGGCAAGATGACCACAGGCCATGCCAACCAATGTCAGCCGTTTTTATATCCCGTTTCCTTTCGTTCGTTTTGGCCGCAGCAACGTTGCTGGGTCAAGTGGTATGGATGGTTTGCAAATTGGTAACTTCGTATCCGCTGATTTTATGGCGCTTGTGTTCGTGAGTGTGTGCAAATATAAAATTTGAAGATTCAAGAGAAGTAAAAAAAACCATCTTCGCCACGACGGGAATCGCTGTTTGTTGGGAAAGCGCTGGAAATTAATTGAAATCAGCGGAAGAACAGAAAACTCCCAGCATTTGCATTAACTAATGACTCTACTGCGAGAGTGCAGCAGCACAAGTCAGCCTTATCCAGATGCTTTCTGGATGATGAAGCGTACTTTCGGCATACTCTCGCATTTGGTTGCAATTAGAATTTCCATTCACTCTTGGCAATGGCATTGAGTGGGGGGTTACCTTTATCAGATGCTGTTTGCTTTAGTTTCGAACTCTTCCCATTCGAATCCACCCCTTCACTTTTGCTTACTGTGGCCCGCGCGCGCGCACACACAGCGTCTAGCACCAACGTCATATTGCCTCGGCCGGTTCTTGGGCTCCGCGTTACGATGGGGCAAGGGAGGAAATTAAGTTGTTGTCCAGCCGGGCGGGGTACAGTGGTCCAAGCCCAGACAAAGAAGGACCAACCGTCATCCCCACCCAGCTGGTTGGTGTGCTTGCAAACCTGTTCTTAAGACGTTCGGGGGCAACATTCGAATCCGGTTGGCGAAAGATTCTCGAGCTGCTGCGCTGCACTGCGAAAGGCCCGCCCGGTCGCCACCGCCAGATTCGGGTTGCTAGTGGACGGCGCACTCGTTTCTGTGTACTGCTGAGCAACTATTGGAATCTTTGGATTCTGCGCATGGGGTTTTTGTTTGTTTTAGCTCGATGGGAGCCGTCATTCGTTGCGATCCTCAAGGACATCGGAGCATTTTTTGTTGCTGGACTACGCCCTGTTTATCTGTCTGTGCAGCAATGTTGCTTTCATTTAATTAAAATAAAAACTTGAATTTTCGAGGACGCCATGCTCTTACATCGTCCAACAGGTAGGACTGCTTTCAACAGATATGAGGTGTGCTTGCCATTTTACCCCTTAACAATTGTGCCTTGGACTCCATTCTTGGAGTATCCGAAGATCCCAAGTTCGTAAAGAAGAGAACGCGTTTGGTCTTTTGCAATAATTATAGATTCCAGTGCGCAACAATGTTGTAGCGTGTCTCTTATCGCAACGAAGGAGAACGTTCTTCTCTTACACCACGTCTTGCCCGGCGAACTGTAACAATGTATTACGCCTTACCATATTGCGCAAACAAGTATCGATTCCACTGCACGGGGTCGTACCAGTGATGGGTACTTACTGTCTCCAAAAATGGCCAATAACTTACTCGTGTCCGAAGCTTTTCCTCGATGGTCGATACTTCTGAACCTCAGCCGAGCATGGCCTACGATTACGTGACATTGTCACATAAAGCAGAGCCCTGTTGAGCTCCATCCACCCCCCCCCCCCCCCCACCCATCACGGCAAAGGGAAATTCAATGCCGCCTGCGCACCGTAGCCGCCCCAGTGTGTGTCACGCCTGACGGGGTCCCCGTCTGGGTTTCGTTGTACACGGCGAGCTTACGGGCGGCAGTGATTGCGGCCACAGCCGGTGCAGTACTCCGAGGGGAAGCGCTATTGCGGCAATTGTTGTTGTGTCCGCAGTCCGATTTCCGTGCCTTCCGGTTGACGATTCGTGTACCTGCGCTGCGGTCGCCGTTACGCACTATAATCTTCCAAACCAGCGCTGAATGTATGTTGCCGCTGTGTTGTGTGTGGGTGGGTGGGTTGAAATATTATTATGAAATTTTGGAATTAGTTACGCATCGATGAAGTCGCCCCATCATCATCCCCTGCACACGCGCGCTCACTGCAATCGGCAGTTATAGGGAAGTTTTCGCTCCACGGGAGGGAGCTGCTGTTAAGCGTTGTTTAACAAACCAGGTAATAATGATACACACGCTGCTCGAAGTTGTCGAACCCATTTCGCGAAGTCATTCGCTTTGCTGACTTTGGTCTGTGGTGTTGAGGAGCGGCTGCAAGGAAGTCTATGGGCATCTTGCTTCCGTGCAATCGCGAATGGCATCTTTCTCCCCGGAGGCTGTGGGTCAGTCTCTGCCCTGGTAAAGACTGTTCGATTCCGCATCTAGGGTGTGTCTATGGGAGATTTCGATGTTTCATTCAACAAAGCACTAAAGCCAATGGGGCAATGCTGCATACTGCGAGAGATTGTGCCCCTTCCGTGCAGCTTCTGCTGTATGCTGCTATAAAGGCGGAAATGCTCTCACGAAGCGTAAGAGGCGCACTTTAACTCACCACACATCATCATTGACAGCGGGTGTGTGTGCGTGTGTGTGGGTAGAGATACGCATGGCTCTTTGTTCAATGCAACCGGTTCCAAAAGGCTTCACAGTCTGGGCTCGACGCAAGCCTTAACTGGAGGGAATGTAATGGAAGGAAGGGAGGATGACGAGACGGGGACGCGAACTGCCTTGAACTTATTTCAAATCGCGCCAACTGGTACCGCGCAAATGTGAGGGGGGGGGGGGGACAGCGACAGGTTCAGTCATTTCTTTTGTGTGTGCGAGTAAAAAGAATGGAAGATATGCTTTGTTGGAAATTGCGGCAAAAGGTGAGTTTTTGTATGAGGTACAAAGAGAGAGATAGCCGTTAGCGCCGCATTTACAAGATTAGCAAAGCACTTTGAGATGTGTTTAGTATAAAAGTTGGATTTCGACTATTGTTCAATGTTTCGCATTACAAAACATAATGTTTTAACTATCCAATATGTTTTTTCGATACGTTTACAAGCATTAGCACAGCGGTTGGCTTGATTATGGATACATTTTTTAATTGCAAAATGAATTGTTGCGAAAATGTGTGGTAATACTTCATTAGATCTTTGCTTAATTTTTATTTGAAGTAAGTTTTATGAAATTGAATATCTTCAACAAAAAGTGCAGAACACACTAGTAGGCGGTAGTGCGGTAATGTACATCACAAAGTGATCTGGAAACCCCTTTAATATGGTCAATACTAGGATGACAAAACTATCACTATTACTTTTATTCCTTTGGCAAGTATGCTTATAAAACAACCATTTGTTTATTGTCGCAGGAAAAAAGCGATTATTTTTAACTCTAGGCACTATTTATTGCGCGCATTAACGGCGACAAAGCGTGCACTCCTCATAACGGGCGGCAGTGGCATCCGCTCATAACGACAACCTTTGTACCGCTTAGTCAGTACGTTGACATTGCTGTTCGCGGTTGAGTTTCCTCCTCCATCACCACTGGGCACCACCTTTCTTCCGCAGGGCTGGCACGCGCGAATGATTGCGTACTCAAATCACACGCCAGAGCGTTCGGCGCGATCAGTGGAGGACAATGACATCTCCACGATCGTGGAGGGTTGTGCGGTGGGTGGGGTGGTTTTTGGTACTTTTCAACCCCCCTGCGGTGCGAGTGCTTATCGGTTTCGTGCAGATCTTGTTAAATGTCGCATGGCTGCCGCGATCGGCACAAACGCGCGCGGTAAACGCAAACAAATTCGAGGTCGGCTTTGCCGCCTCGAGGCGAGAGAAAGAGGCGCAGAGATACGTCATTCGTTTTGACGTTTATCCGGAATTAGTTTACGAGAACCGCTAACTCTGTGTCAACGACCTTACAATTAGATACCAACATATTTTGGAGGTAGTTGTGTCTATTGAATGAATAGCGTGAAATAAGTGCTCGTGGTCTAATGTTAGTTTTTGGTCCTTCGACTCGGATTTCCTGAAATCCTAGTAAATGCAGAGTTAAGTTGTGCTCAAAAACACCGTAAAAAAATATCGAAATAGTACAGAGTTGTTACCAGGAGTTGGAAGCTTTACATCCCATGGTTACACCCTTTTTTCCACGTTATATCTCTTCAGCAAACCAGACCGCCCTCACGGAATCCATTAGTATACATTATCGTACCACATAAACTTCTTTGCACATAGAATGCATTCTTCTTGCAGATTTCTCTCCATGCTGCAGGCAAATTCCCATCTTCTACTAGCTATTTATTATTCGCTATCGGACACTTTCGCACCATTTGGTACCGGTCGGGAGATGATTCCAGGCGCGTTACAATCGTCACAGTCGAGAACCGTCCATTAGTCACGTCCGTGCTCGGGTGTGTCCGGTGGTTCATTTGTCTCAACTGTCCGCAAAAGGACAGCAATCGGCACGGCCGGAGCATCCTCTCTCTCTCATGCTAGACCAATTGGTGGTGGCACGATGCTAGAGTGTTCTCCCACGCGCAACAACGACCAAGCCTGCTCGGGATGGGTTTTTTTTTTATCCAGACAATATTTAACTCATTCCAATGATTTCTTCTTCCACTTGGCGTTTCCTGGGAGGAAAGGGACGCTCAGTGGTGGGCTCGAAGCTCTTGGCTAAAGTAAATCCGATCGCGTGCTTGCTACAATTTGCGTCTTTGCAACATCCAATTTGTGTGTTCTTCGTGTCCAGTTGCTGAAAGGCCGGAGAAACCGAAACCACACACATATACCCAGAATAGGGGACGTGTGTCATTATGGCCGGCCCGTGGACAAGGGAAGCCATTTCCAGACAGAAATAGTGTCACGTGAGTGACAATTTGTTGTTGCTTCAGGGTACAAAGGAATGGGTCACTCACGCACAAACACCGCATGCCTTCTCTCTGTCGACGGGCATAATATTCAAGAAATCGTCATTCCGCTCAATTCAGTAGCCATTTAGTTTCTCTTGCTAAGGGTAGTGCAAAAAAAAAGGTTAAAAGGGTTACGCGGTGGAATGCATCGGCGCACAATATCGATCGATCATTCTTGCCGACTGCGCCTTTGCACGGGGCGTCGTTTTCGTTAGACTTCCGCCAAAAAAACGTTTGAAGAAGGTGTCAGTCCACGCGCTTCGTGGCACGATTGTTTGGTTTGGTGGAAGCTTCACGCCAATGAATATTAATTGTACTTCATTGCGCCATCCCCAAATGCGTTTACCGAGCGGTTTTTGAGGGGAAGTGTAGGAAGGAGGGAACCTTCACGGCGCACAAATAACAACAACGACCATACCGCTTTCACTTGTGCGCCCCCTTCGGTCGGGGTGTATATATATTCGCAATTTCAAAATGTGTTGATGATGTTTTGTTTAGTGGCCGTTGTTATATACACTTGTTGGACAAACATGGCGAGCGCGCGGTACTGCGTACGTGCATGCCGATCGGTTCTATCGGTACGCTGTTTGTCATTGCCAAACTTGGAATTGATCGAATTTGAAGCAGTGCGGTCCACTATACGTGTCTTCAGACCGCGTTTTATGACTATTCCGTTCTAGAGGCTGCCATAAAAAAATGACAATAAACTCGTTTGATCGCATCTGTACAATTGCGGGAGGGTTGTTGCTAGCGGTAGCAATGTGTGTGACGAACGCACTCCATTACAATATTCCTTTACACACCACCGGGGGTTTTGGTGTAATCATTTTGACATTTGTACAGCTTATTGCGCTTTGTTGTATTCTGACTCGCTCTTAATGCTCTAGTTTAAGGGGTTTTCTTTTTTCGTGTTTTTTGAATACGTGATGCGGTTCGATTGACACGTTTCTTCCTATTGCTTGAAACATGCTCTACATTTGTCGGTAAAACCTTCCAACCGCCTGAATGTCATCTTAATTAAAGCAGAATCGCACGCTGCGAACTGTTCTTTTTGCGGTTTTCGCTCGATGGCATCATTAGATTGCTAATTACCATCGCAATTGCATACCAGGACGTGTAGAGCTTCCACTGTTTAATTGATTGTACAATTTAACACAAAAACTTTTATAGAGACGCTCATGTGCGCACAGTAATCGAATGGATATTCTTTTCAACGCTTCCTCAAATCCGAAAGAAGTGAACAATTTGTTTATTGGCATTTTGTTTCGTTCGCTGACTGTATTATACTCCATCATTAGCTGGTAAAGATGGCAGATAAATGTCTCGATCGGTTGTTCGAAATGGATTTTTGACAACTTACCACTCTATTTCCGTTCAGCTTGGTGGAGAGAGCTTCATTCAAGTTTCTCAACCAAGTAGTTGTGTTTCGCTGCTGATGCTGCTATCTTCATTTTTAACGACAGTGTCATCATTTTCCATTTTCTCGTTTTCATCGTGTATCGCCAAGAGTCGACCCCTCCGAACCTTTGGCAATTTAATTTCAATTTAATTAAAAGCCATTTTAATTTTTCGTTTTTGCTTCTTTTGGTCGCAAATTGCGCACGTTCCATGATCTTGTCACCATTGCAAGCGCTTCCTCTTTCTCTTCACGAAAAAAAAAACACCGTTCCATTAAAATGTGTGCGAATCATTTTCCAATGACCGGAAGCAGCGACGAAAACACAAACTCAAGAGAGCTAAAAATTACCCGCCTTGTGACCCTCCCACTCATTAAGCGAGCGTTAAGCGATTCTGGAACCGTTTCCGGCGACTGTTCTGTGAAAAACAGCATGATTTTGATACAGGGCCTGCCAAAACAGATAAACTGCCGTTTGGGCCTGGACGCTCCGCAAGAGCACGCTCTCTCGCTAACCTCGATTTTATTCGCACGGGTCGCCCATTAATTGCTGTTTGATAACATTTTGTTAGAATTTCTAATTTACTCACGGTTGTGTAAGTTTTTTTCCGCTCCGCGAACTCAAAACAGACCTTTTGCTTCTAGAGCCCTCCAGGAAGGTTGTAGGTCGTTGTAATGTTTTGCGTTATTGTCAAGTCGCGGCGCGCCTTTTCCCTCGTTTTTACGGTTTCCTCCATTTTGTTGCTGATACTATGCTAAGAGACTGATACCCATCCCTTCATTTCTTCGGAAAAAAATATTAACACATTTTTCTTCCCTTACTTTTCTACCCTTCCATTGCAGCCCGGCGAGTCCGGTTTCGTGGTGTTGGGCGACCTAACGCTGGAAACCTCGACCGATCCGGACGACGCGTGGGCCGCCGGACCGCCATCGCCGTGCAACGGTGAATTCGCCAACGCCTACATCGTGATCAATGGCAAATCGAGCATGAGAAACAAGACTAGTAGAAGTAATAATAAGGTAAGTAGTGGGAAGCTGGAAAACCGTCACTCTCTTATTGCCCCTGGTGTGGCGCTGGTTGTGGTAGCCCATTTGAAAATCCAATTAGTTGCAATTTGTGAGCGAATTTATTGGAAGATAAAGCGGGAGACCGATCGTTGGGGGATGGCGTTACCGGGCTGCTTTGTGGGAGCTGGTAATTAGCACCTTCCGAAGCGCCCACGTCGTTTAAAATATGAATTTTCGTAATAGCGTTGTTCACGTTTCGGGCTTTTTTTAAGGAAACGATTTATAATACACTAAATCCTAAATATGAGGGACACTTATATGAAGGGTAAAACTCAACATAGAATTAGTTAGAATTTTCACTTGATCCCCATTGAAACACATGACGTTACCTTATTTCATGGATTGATTTTGACACTCCTTTTTGTATTGTTTTTTTTTTCTGCTGACATCGTTATTAAAAATATTGAAACGCCTAAAATTTAAAAATTGTTAATCATTAATCGTCATTATTATGAATGAACTTAGTTAAACGACTCTCAAACAAAATTTCACATGCATTCTTACGTCTTATTAATTGACACAATGGGTTTGAATAATTAGTTTAAATACGCACATTTTTTCAATTACTTTCAATACCTGTCCGTTTTAGAAGTTGTTCTCTTATTGAAGTGAAACTACGAGCATATAAATCGCCTTACAATGATTCGTTCGAATAAAAAATGTTGTTATAAATGTTTTACTTTATCGTACTGTATATGGGAGAAACTACTTTAAAAGTTCTTTCTCTCCCTCCCTTATGCAGATTTTACTGTAGCTATATTAATTAACGTTGCAAAACGAATATGGCTTACATTCGTACCGTATCTGGCATGTGTCTCACACCGTAGTACCTCTTTATCTTGACCTTGTGAGATTGTTGAATCAACCCTTATCGTTTAATCATATCGTTTTAAAAACACAAACAAAGGAAACATTCAAATGCGCCTCCGAACACACCTGAACCGTACGGTTGTGCCCTTTTCCACCGTTGCTTTCTGTATTTATGTTTTGCCAATAGTTATGAATTGTTGTGTCAACAGGCAGCAGACGGAAGGGGGCAGCGTCCCATGTGCTGCTATCGCTCTCATTTGCTCGCTCAAGCAAACGTTTCTAATGGTAAATATTTCTGGCCCGCGATGCAACGGTTCCGGCCTGCCCGTTTTGCAAACAGCTTTCAAGAGCCCAACTGGAAGCGTGGAAGGGCTTTTCCGCCAGCGAACTCTCTCGCGATCACGTGCGTGTGCGAAGCGGAGCTGGCAAACATAACCACTCCCGCCGCACCACCTCACTGCCCCTCTCTGATAAGCGCCACCCGGTGCAACGTTTTTACTATTTTTCCTTCCTGGTGTGTAATCGTACCGACGGCGGGCGGCTGCCAGCCTCACTCTCCTTCTCACCCTGTCTGTGAGATTTGGCGTGCAAATTGTATGCGGCCAAAGTGAAATTTTCGCCATTCTCGGTCTGTTTTCGCGAACGTGGCACACGCTGGCCAGATCCACATGGTACCAACACCAGCGCGTGTGTTTAGTGGTGTGGCCTCAATGGAAAGGAAAACCATGACTCAAGCTCTGCGTGTGGTGTGGCGAGTCTTCCACTGCAGTAAGGAAGGAAAAGAGGAAGGAAACATCGGTGTGAATATTTGAGTGAGTTAGCAGCCACTTCTGGTAGCGTAGAAGCGACAGCGTGTGTGTTTGTGTGTTGGATGGAAAATTGTTACATCCATCTGCTTTCGGTGCTTTTCGAGCACGAGCATTTGCCGTACCGCCACACCACGCGTCCGCTGCGCGCAAACAAACATGGCGATGACTGCTCCGCAGAAACGCCAAGAGGAACGGAAAAGTGGCGTAGAAGAAGAAGAAGCAAACGCCAACCGCTCCTCTCATAACTGTGCGATCGGTCTGCCCATCCTCCTGTCTGGAGATGAAGATGGCGGGCGCTTTACTTAATGAACGCAGCAGCACAGTTTTCCGCCATCCATCTCGGTGTGCGTCTGTGCTTAAGTGGTGTGCGTTAGGAGTTGGAGTTTCCAGCTCCGGCACCAAAGTTGCCGCCTCCGAGACGGCCGGGCGTGTAAAATTCCGTTTCCTTATGTCGGTGATGAGATTTTCCCTCTCGCCATCAACGTCTCACATCTTTCGCTGAAACTCCCAAAGACATTCACTGCTGTTGGATGGATGTCTTGGTGGTCACGACGAAAGCGAGGTGATGTTTGAGGGAATCTTTTTAGACCATTTATTGTCTCGAAGCGTTGGAGGTGACGAACGAGTTGACCGTACGATTTTGGAACCGCTATGTTAGGCTAGTTCTTGAAGGACTGGAAGAAGCCATAAGAAAGCGAAGATTCGAGGCAAGTGATAAGGTTTTCGGTAGCATTACGTTGGTAGTTACTGGTGTTTAATGGCGGAGAATAAATTAATAGTATCCATTGGCTGGAGCTTTCCTTTCTTCGGGCGTTTGTCTGGCACATTACGGGTGAATTTATTGAAGTCACTCTTTATCTGATAGTGAAAAGGTTGCCATAAATATTAAGCGAATGAAATGGGACATTCTTAAGATTAAAACAGACGTTCCAACAAAAATTGAAATCTCATACTATTGGTACAAATTAAATAGATATGTAAGATTATTTTTAAATAGTGTTAAATCACCGGTCAGTAGCTCATTTTTCATTCATGTTGTCTTTTATGAACGTATCAGCTTCCTAAGTCATCCATCTTGCTTAACAAGCAGTTGAGCAGGGGAATTCAATTGCCAGTTGGTTTATTCAGTCCCGATCGATTGTCATTGAGCATTTGCATCATGCTCTTCTCTACCAACGGTGACGTTCATCTAACGCAGCTTGCATTTGAAGCCCGTGGCACAAGACTAATGAACTTCAAAATGCGTCAAAAAAAAAAGCTCACCGACGTCTGGGAAGTACATTAAACAAGTACAGCTCCATACCGAGCTGCTGCGAGTTGAAAATCCTTCTGTAAACAGAGCTTTCAATTTCTCCGGCAAGAGAGCAATTAACACCAGCCAACATCCCCACCCATATCTCGCCCACCGAGCCTCCAATGTGCCTTGAACAACATCACGTCGCCGAGTGTGGAGCACTGCTCACTCTTCGCCGTTGCGTGCCCGGCGTGTGCGATGCAGAAATGATGTCCATCTTGATCGATGGTCCCCATCTTAAACCGTTTGGGTGGATCCAACTGTTTGACGTGTGGAAGTTGCCGAGTGAAATCCGCGCACACGCGGTGTGCTGTGTGTTTGCTTAGCAATTTTCCATCTTTGGCGTTGAAGAGTGGCTGACACGTGGACGGGGTCTGCAAATATGGGAAGTCTAAGAGTTATGCACCCCCAGAGGCGTAGGGTGTGAATGCTTAAGGTTGATGTTTGATCCTTTGTAGCACCAACCGGTTAGCAAAACTTGTCAATCGATGCACCATCACAACGACCGTATGGCGATATGGCATTAGCCGAGTGAAACTTGCACCGATTGCTTTATTTATTTGATGGGAAAGTGATGAGAGTCATTGGCTAGCTGTAAGCGGTACGATTAATTGATGCGATTTAATGGATATTAGCTAAGCCTTCCAAACCTCCTCGGCTGGCTCTTACTTCGCTAAATGTGTATTTTACTTTATCTTTCCACCCGACAGCGTGTGCGCACATGACATGACTCTTTCGTCTGTTCCTCGGCGGCAGTGCAGCGGCGGCAACTGCGCACCGACATTCGGCATTCGTTATGTTGAGCTTTGCTTTGTTTCCCAGCTAAAAGATAAGAAATATATCAGCACTGTATGCCTACTGCCCGGGTGCTAATGTTTTGTTGTTGTCGGACAGAGGCAGAGACAGCCCAGACGCGTTGCCAGGACTTTGCATCACATTTTGTTGCATTTCTTCTTTTTTTGTAGCAGCAAAACAATCACTGTTTCTGTGTTGTTTCTTCTGATAAGCAGCTGTCCGTCAAGGCAGTGGTAGGGGTGCAGCTACGATGGGATTATAATTGCAAAACCCTCGGTTCCGGAAACTGGTGACTGGTGTTCCTTATTTGATTCGCTGCTGCATCCATCCCAAGGTTTTGCTTGCCAGCTCGCTGAGTAATATTTCAAAGTGCAACAGTTTTAAATGATTGCTGGTGCTAATCCTCCAGGACCACTGGAATTGTCGTTTTGGGATGTACAAAAATAGATATCAAATTGTCGTCGTGATAAAGGTGCTTGATCTGCATTGGAATCAAAGCCATAGCTTTTGTTGGTACAATGCGAGGAACGGCCAAGAAGCAGCCTCTATGCTTGGGGTTAGTTGTTTAAGAAATATTAGCACGAAACGGCCACAAATAAGATAAGTCATAAATGATTTATTTATTGCGGCTTACGATACGCTTGTCTCGTTAAACTTATGCACCCCATAAGCTAGCTGAACGAATGAGAAACCGACCGCACCACAACGGCCATTAGCCAGACGCATATATAAAAAGGGCTGATAACAAATCGGGAACAAGTTTCGCTTGCTCTAGTCTGGCTGGCTGCGCTCCCTTGTTTGTACAGCAAAGGGCTCGTCCACTCGGTGGATTTAACTTTCGGATCTGCTTAATGCTCGATATCGAAAGTCTAATCCCCTCAGTGAAAGTGATGATGATACCGTGCGCACGCTGGCTAATGCTGTGCATCGCTTCGAGCGCATCGTCAGACCTGGTGCATTTGCTGTTAATCTAAATCAGCCTTTGTAACTAGCCTTATCTACTCTAAATAAATGTTCGAGCGTTTCTTACTATGATTATCGCCTTGGGCAAACAAGATGTGTTGGTTTATCTTTTGTTTAAGTAGTTTTCATCAAGCTAGTTTATGCTTAAATGTGGAGTCGTTAAATGTATCTGATGTGTAATCGATTATCTGCGACAAGATTCAATTTGTATGAACAACCACTGTACCGATACGGCTTTTGGGAAATTTGTTCATACATATGATTTATAAATATCTCAAAATTCCCTAAAGCTTCTCGCTGCCAACTAACAAAAGTAAAAAGTGCTCGCCTAAAAAGCAACCTACCGAACCTGCAAATTAGTGCCAATTGTTTTGCCGTTCAATGGCGCAGTGCAATGCATCTACGAAAAGAGTGCACACTACCCGCAACTCGGCACACCAGGCGCGTGTGTAATAAATCAACGGCGTCGACCACCACCCTTCTCGTCCCTAGTCCAAAGAAAGAGGTGGAAGTTCGTGAACGCGATGAAATAACACACATTAATGCACCGCACACTCACCGAGCGGGCGGGCGGCAGTCGGCTCGTGCGTGCGTGCGTGCCTTGTACAAAGTAAAACATAGGAAGCCCGATACACACACACAACACCGACAACAATCGGTGACGAAGCTAACAATGTTGCTGGGAACATGCCGCCAATGCGATGTTATGTTGGTTAATTCACCTGCCGGGGCGAGATTCGATATTGGGCGTTGATTTGGTTGCCACGATAGTTGATTAAGCAGAGGGGAAGTTGGCCTGGGGTGGGATTATGTTTACCTGACACGCATCAATAGGCAGCAGCGCCATTTCCCGATCGTTGCATAGTCTTCCCTCTCCGTGCGACAGTTTCGCGTGTAGAGTATTATGGATGCGCAAACCGTCTCCTCTTTGCCACGTTGCTAAAAAGAGTTTTTTTTTTTGCTTTGCCAGCTGCACTGTTGCACTGTGGTGGTAGGCTGCAAAAACTGCACAGAAGTTTGCGTTAATCCATAACACGCCTTGTAGATAGTTGATGCTGGTGAGCGATTGTAAGGAAAGGCACACGATGATTACGAACGAATTGTCACGATCGTTTTCTTTCCTCCCCGTCCCAGAAGCCGACCGGGCGTGTCGGCGTTCGACGCCGGGCTATGGCGAATTTTCCACCACGTGAAATTGCTCTCTTGCAACACGGGTTGGAGAGCGGTTGGAGAAAATGGCCAAAAGTGATCCACTAAACAATGTTTATGATGGCTGTTGGTGGCGAAGGGCGGTGAAAACAACCATGATACCAGCTCATCTCATGGTAGGTGTCTAATTCGCAAACGCTTCCCAAAAATACGAGAGTTCTTGTACGTGTGTATTACCTTTATAATTGAGTGTGTGGTCAAAGTATCAACAGATCGTTAGCGGATAGGTCCAGCACTGTTCGATGCACTTACACCTCACCGAACAAACTCCACCCTGCAGGAGTCCATCGTCAGGAGAAAGTGTCGGATGGACGAGAGATCTCGAGTTTTCCTCACTGCCTGCCCTTTGGAGCTACATTTTCCACAGAAACTGATGGTGTGGAGGTGGCGTTTAGTGTGATTGATTGCATCACGGCAAATGATTGCTTTTTCTGCTAATATCAGTCGCACGCGCCCCCTTGCACGATTGCGATTTTCTCACCTTCCGACAGAGCGAAAAAAAAACGGAACATTGCTGCTTGCGCAAGCGTTAAAGGCTCTACTGCTGCTGCTGCTGCAGGTCGACACAATGGTGTTGCCTGACTGCAATTGGGTAATAGGAAAACCTGCATATTGATTGCTGTGGTAATCTGTTTGCTGCACTGCACTTGGACTACCCAGGGCTTGTGTTGCAAAAAAAAGGTGAGAAGGAGGAGAATATATTGTTGAAAAAATCATGTGATTGACTAGCAAGGGGTTTGTTTGCGCTTCAATCATTCCTGCAATCGGTTGAGGAAGAGTTGTGATGCATCAAAGATTGATGTCTGTACCATGCACTTGGACCATACGGTGCCAGGCTCAAGACGTTGCCACCTAACTATAAACGCTTGCAACGAATATTCAACGAATTCTTCCCCATTCTGTAAAGCATTACACTGCGGAGCAACGAAACTGTAAACATCAAAAGAATGAGGTCACGAAACAGCTTTCCGATTCGAAATCTGATCTAACCTACAAGACCCAGCGGATCCCACAAAAAAAAGCAAGAAGCAAGCCGTGCATATGAAAGCAGCCCACATTCTTACCTTTGCATTTATGGCGGTTTTTATGGGTACAAACCGCACTTCTTCCCAACTCCCTGCAGAAGGACAGTTAAATCAGGTTTTGTTGTTGCTGGAACAGAAAACACAAACGCAACTGGGTCGATGGCGACCGAACCGCGCACCCTTTTGCATAGTTCCAACGGGGACTCCGGTACAGTCAGTAAAGCTGATCGCGAATCATCGCGAACCGAAGAACGTGAAATCTCCTTTCACCCTTTTGGCAAAGATCTGACCGTGAAGGGGGAAATGCCAATTGAAGAGGAAATGTCACTTACGCCTGTGTGTGCGTCTCTTCTGACTGTGTGTGCAGTATTGTAAATGGTGCTGCTCAGTGTGCTCACTTGTTTTCCGCCTCGATTAGTCGGATGTGCTTGCATTCCCCTCCTGCCTGATGTCGTAATTTCTTGTCCCAACGGCAAGGGAAGCGGTGTGTCCAGTCGATTGGAACACTTGCTCTTGGCTGCGTGCGCCTTCATTATGTGTGAGAAAGAGAGGGCAACAGCAGCCACGTGTGGGGTGGATCGAAAGGAAAAGGCACACGAAATAAGGGGCGAGTGAAACGCACCTCTCGATGATGGCGTTCGTTCCTAAGCGTTTGCAGATAAAAAAAAACACCAGACACGAGAAGAAGGTCACTCTGTCGGTGGTGGTGAGGCTCGCAGCTAACGGGAATGATGAATTTTCATTACCAAACCCAAGAAACCAAGGGTAGAAAAAAAGAAAGAGACAAATCTTGCCAAGCGCGTGGGTAAGGGCTAAGAAGGCACGCTTCGTCACTGGGTTCGCTTGGAGCTGGGAGAAAGTCGAATAGAAAAGAGAGAATATAGGTAAAGAAAAAGGGTGCTGTGTGTAAGCTGATCGCGATCTTCAAGACGGTAGAATGTGGGGAAGATCGTCTTTTTAACCCGTTGCTTCCTGAGCTGAGCTGTACCTTTGGGGATGAATTGATGCCTCAAAAACTCTCGAACGACCGCCACAAATGTGATTTTGTGTTTGTGGTTCTGTGTTGAAATATGATCCCCTCACTCACATGTGTGCGTCATTCTGCTGCATAAGAGAGAACTTATGGGTCACTACAAGAAAAGGGAGAAGAAACCCCACCACGAACGGAAGAAGTCAATCAATTCCTGCGGGTCTTTGAGCTCCCAGAACCCGTTGCATATTTCGTTTGCACAAGAAGCACCACCGTCTGTCGGTCTGTGTGTGTGTCAGGTTCAGAAAGTTAAGCAGTGAGTTAAAAATGAAAAATTATCTCCACGCAGACAGAGAGAAGTAGCGAGCAGGAACGTCGCAGCACACACTCACAACATCCACACATTTGCGCAGTATTTCGCGGTTTGGCGACCCCCGGAGGGCCCAACTGTTCTTGTTTCGATGGCGAGAGGCTAACTGTACTTTATCTTGCTACTTGCCTCTTCCATGATTTCGCCGTCTTTTAGCTTCAGCTTCGCGTGGTGTGGGGGCCGTGTGGTGGATCATCTGGAAGCAAACTTAATATTGCGCGCAGCCATTTACGTGCAATGCGCAATACTCTTGACCAGATGGTCGCGAATGTAGCCTGGGATGGTTTTTGTGAATGTGTGTGGCTCGCTGGATCGGCATTCTGCAATATTACGGAGTTGCTCAAGCCACCTCAACATTCTTAACCTCCTTTTCATTTCAATTTTGGCAATGTTTACTAAAAGAAAATGACGTATAATGTCCAAACACAGGAGAATGGCGTAGAAATAGAATAAACGAAGCTGAAATGAAATCTTATACAATCTATTTGATATTGACGTTGATCCAGAGAATAACCCTAGGATAATGGGAATTTAGCTGTTTCCTTTAAACCACTTTAAATTATGTGATCCTTATCTTTTTTTTTTTTTGATAAACGTATTCTCTTAAAATCAGGGGGACACGGTGCGTTATTGATTAGCATAATTTTGATTTACACTAGCACCCCTTCTGGATAACTATCGGAATTCGTCCAAAAGTTTTTAGTGTTCATCTTATTGTTCTAGATGGCGCTAGTGTATATGCGACAAATTATGTCCGATGCACACCGTTTTTAATGGATTATATTAATTGGCTATGCTATGAATGTGTTAAAGCTTCGCAGACTTGTTGAAGATTGATCTACATTATTTTCAATTTCATGTGCCGTAAACAGAAATAAAGCACAAGAGTCAGTCACCTTTACGACCGTTTTTTTTTTGTAAAGCAGATTCGAAGCAAAGCATTCAGTAAACAACAATACAGAAACACAACAGTTAAGCACTTTATCACTGTCCATAACAACGGTTAACTCTACTCGAAGCGCTTGCCCAGCAGCGCCACAAAATGTGATGAATTGCTTAAACGTGCGCGGTACTACATCAAAAGAAACACTTGGCAGAAGCAGACCTCCCCAAAAAAAAAGCTAAAGTTAAATTAAAGTCATATGACAAAAAAAGTGATACATTTACGGGAAAGAGAATGATAGCCAGGAAGAGGAAAAAAGGTAAAGGAAAATACTCTGCACCACGAGGAAGTGAAAAGCGCGCGCGAAGCCATGCCAGAACCAGAATGTCCGAAAGGAGGGTAACAAGATGTGGAACCGCAGGAAAAAAAGGAAACGTTAAACACAACCCTTAATACGTAGAAGAGGTGTAACGGATGGTTAAAATTTGATTCCGCGAGAGGGATGTGAAGCGTCAGCTGACACGCGTTAATTCTTGTGCTATTTTTTTTTCTCCTCTGCCAGTTTGTCCATTCGGGCACAAATTTATCAACGAGGTGCGTGTATCCTCCGCTGGAAAGAAATGTTTCTGGTCGCCCGTTTGTGTGCGTAGGCTGAGGCGAACAGAACACGAAACAGAGAGAGCACCATTGCGCTAGCCATAGCTTTATTCATGCATTTTTATCAACCTCATATTTCAAATGCTTCGAGTAGCAGGAAACTCTAGCGGTTTGGAGAAGCAGAGCGCCTGCAATATATTTGTAGTAAACCGATGAACAAAATTAATGGCTAGTTTCCGAACACGCCGTTCTTTTGTACATTTGTACATTTTTGTACTGATTTTACTGACACAACTCTTTTTCTCGCTTGCCTCTCCACTCGACAAATGTGTATCCTTATGATTGTTTGTTTGCCAACGAAATACCGACAAACGATGTAACCGGGTAATGTAATTAACAAACTGCATTCTCGCATAATTCACCTTGCTGCAGCTGTGTTATATGCTGTGGTGTGTGCATACGCTGAAAACGAATTGCGGAAGCACGCGTGGTGCAGCACATGTGTCGTCGTCCGCCTTGCGTTACGCCTTACTCCCCACCCTCCTGCAAAACGGTTTGGGGCGCAGTGATGGATCCCGCACAGATGCAAATAATGTATGTGATGCAAGAAGGCATCGAGCGGTGGTGGTTTTACCGAACATCAAAAAATCGCTCCCCCAAAAGCACAAACACACGTGCCACGCAAAAGTGCGATTAAAATTTAACACACAACACACCATCGTACGATTTCCGATACGATTGCATAAATTAATTGTGGTTTAATTTGTTTAAAAGGCTTCTTCTTGCGTTCGCGGCGCTGGGCGTCAGCTGGGCCGGACGGTATGTTCGGTGGGGGAAAGTCGGTGAATTTGTCTTTCTTCGCGTGCTCTACTGCAGCCGTTGTTTCCGTAAGCGGTGTGTGCGGATGGTTTTGCTGGTCGGCAAAGAATTGGGCCTTTCTATTTGGGTTGCATAATTTCGATACGATATGCTATTTGTAGCGATAGCGTGTGATTGTTTGCAGTATAGCAGTTTTTCTGCAGTGATGTCCTTTCCCTGGTTTCACACTTTTCTTTAACCATTTCGCTAACAAACACTACTCGGGCTTGTACAGCTTGATTGAGCCAACAATTCAAAACTTGCCAACTGATTACTATAGCTTCACGCTCGTTCGGAACGCAAAATTAACCCCTCAATTGTTCTGCCAAGTGTGCTGTGGCGCTCGTGTTTTCGCATTTAACTGTGTCTGGGATTTTATTCCTGGTAGTAGCATCTGTGATGCACCATTGCCAGGCCATTCGCATCCCATAATGTACAGGCAATCAAAATTTCCTCTCATCTCGTATGTACTGCGAGCAGATTGCAACACGCTACACGATTTAATCAACACACCGAAGGAACGACGAGGTACATCCTTTTTCGTGATGGGTTGTGTTTGACATTCTGCTGTGCCCCGGCTGTGCGCTGCACGTGATGGATTCCCAAGCACTGGAAAGCAAGATCTCCGCCCCGGTGGATGCTGTGCGGGGTAAAATGTGTCGGTTATGGAAATGCATTAATCATGGGGCAAGGTTTTATGTGACTTTACACTGCGCTGTACTGTCGTTCTCTTCATGTAACACATTCTTAAACCCGTACCCACATGCTTGTCTTGGGTTGTTCTGGTAAAACGAGGCAAAGCGAGAGACTGGATGCAAATAATGTTGCGCACCACCAACGTGCTTGTGCTACACGGTTAGAGAGCTGAGCTCTGTGGTAAAGTGCAGTCAAAATCACTCGCCTCGTTTGAAGCATTATGCAGATGATGTAAAGTTTTGCAGGGTGCAATTTTACCGCCCCCCGTTTGGCGCCAGCAAGCATTGTGTTGCTTCGCGCTCCAACCGACAGTGATGCTAATGATAATGAGGGTGACGACCGTATGAAAGTTACAAAATCGATCTAAATGACTTTTCTAACGGTGGTGTCCTAGCAAACTGAGCGACATACTTGATAAAATGGTATGGTCCAAAATGGTTCAATGCTATCCAACAACCACCCACTTTATAGTGAACTCCAAAATACTTCTCTCGGCGAGTAACGTGTTACACCGACCAGATGATAAAACTTCTCCGGAACTCCACAACACTCTGGAACAACACTCTGGGAGGTCAGAAACGAGTTTTATTAACTGCAAACATAATAGCTCCAACCACGAGACCAGTTGTACGTCATCGTGTAACGCCCGCTTTTTCGGAAGGGGTGGCATATTTTTGCATAATATTTGTAGCTCGCTTTTCGGTGACAAAGTTCAGCCAAGTTCAGTGATCTTCACTCTAGGAATGTTTTGGAACACAAGGTCAAATGTCACTAACGAGGAGCAGATTCCATTTTTCCTCGACGATGAAGGAGGTGTGCGCTGCTCGTGTTCTCACCGCTGGTTCCGATAGCATCAGCTCCACTCCAAGGCAGACACAAGCGCTGTTGGAAGGAGGAGGTCGGTCACACCTTATTTTTACCCTCACCTCCTCTTTCCATGAGAATTCGGTTGAGGAAGGGTTTCTGTTGCGGAAGAAGAATGCGCCCTCGCCCAGGTTGGGAAGATTCTTGGTGGGAGTTGGCCAAGGCGCATTCCCGGGCGGAGGCAACGCCGCGTGCATGTGAGAATTCTCAGTAATGGGAATTGCTTCATTTTCCGTTCCCCGTTTCGTTGACGAACGGATGGAAATGTGTTCATTACGGTGTCAAAAATGCTCTTCTAGATGCTCTGCACACGGGGCTTAGAAGATGTTTTCGTTATCTTTAGCTTCCTTTAGTCACCCTTCGTATTGTGCTGGACTGCGACGAGTAAAGACGTGGAAAGTTACGAGATGCAATTCCCTGAAAATTCTTCCGTAACCCCAAAACCTTGTGACGTTGGGTGGTCATTCTTTAATGAAGCGAATAAGAAGGGCAAAAGGGTGTAGGGCAATGGAATGGAAAAAGATGCGTGCCAGACATTGTTGCCATGTATCTAACGACGATCTTAACGACGTTGTCACTGTTTTTATTTTGGAATCTCTCTCGCCTTTCGTCTAAAAGTATTTTGGTAATTTATCTTAAACGCGGAAATAGGGCTTAGTTCATTGGAATTGGTTAAAATACCTTCAACAAGAAAAATGTGTGTGATCGTGAAATGTGATACTATAGCTACTCTAACTTATATCTGCCAAATAAATAGACAAGTCGTTTGTTTTAGTAAAGAAAAAGCAGCAATCCATAAAAGGGTCGAAAGTGTAGGTAGACGCGGTGGGTAATGACATCATATCTCTCCAACGAGAAAGCAGGTTGTGGTAGTGACTGAGGTCAAGAGCACATCATTTATACAGTTAATAAAGTATCAACCCATCTCGATACGACGTGAATTTATTTTAGGCTACTGTCGAAAACCATGAAACCCACACACAAACCACCGAAACCGCTGTCTGTGGCCTTGGGAGCTCCAAGACGGCTTCCAAGAGGTGTGTCTGTTTTGAGTAGGAAGCGGACTTGGTAAGTGGCAATAATCCCGCAGCTTTGAAGTGCTTCGAATGGACAGAAAAGGTTCTCGCCAACGCCTCCTAGCCGCTGGTCTGCTGGTCGATCAAGTGCTTCGATGGGCTTCAAGGCCTTTAATTAAGATATGAGATTACCACCACCGCAGCACCTTGAAAAACTATTCTTTTTTGACTCCATAGAACAGGCTGAAGAAGTAGCTTATTATGGAGGACTTAATAACCCGTTGAGTGTGCTTTAATTATTGGTCCAAGAGCTAGTGTTATACGGCTTTTAACACGCAGCAGGTCCCTTAGAAATGCAATTTAAATGCTGTTTCAACAGAATAAAGCTATTTATTCGCCTTGTTATATTCGTACTCAGTGAACAATGATTCTATTTGTATTTGTTATTACGTGTCCAAGTAAACATAATATGCTGATGACATCAAAGCTGCCTCGAATGACATCATCGAAAAGCGTACCGCACAAATTGGATAATTGGTAAACGGTTCGTTTCTCTTTCGCTCGCTGTCCGTTGGGTTTGATTTCTTCGTTGACTTTCCCAGCTTGTTCACGTGCATGCACGTTGGCGATGCCATCAAACTAGAAACACAGACCAGCTGCCACCTGTTCTGTTTGAAGCATAGTAATAGCGTTCCACCAAACCAACAAAGTAACCAAGGTCCTCGCAACGTATTGCTCCGAAGTAACCACAATCGGTTTGTCGAAAATGGCGAGCTAGTTTCGCTACCGCTACTGCTGTCCTGCTATTGATTTGTGTGTCTCCAAACATCAACCTTCCTCTACCCTTGTGCATTATGCAGGAACCGGTGCGGTCATGCAAATCTTTTTTTACCAGTCCACGCTGGCTGGCCGCTCCATTTGCGTGACGGACACGAAAATTGCTTTATTTGCAGAAAAAATACAACTAAACGGAAACGTGGCACCGGCCTTGTGTATCGTTCCGTCTTATTGTCAAATGTGGCTTCCTTCGGGGTTTGACACTTGCCGGTTGATTTGCAGCAATACTTCCAACTCGTATCGCGTGTGGGGGATGGTGTTTTAGGGTGTGCTGATGATGGCGATGACCTGTCTGCCGTAAGCCCGAAGGAATGAAAATGTCACTACAATGAAAAAGTGCACCGGAAAAGTTGGTCGTGCAGTCGCCTGTAATTTACGCCTGATTTTCGAAGGGAGGGAAAGTTACGGTCGGCCGTTTTTCCACCTCCCATCTTATGATTGCTTTTCGCCTGTTTGTCCGCCTATGTCGTCGCTGTCACTATGTGTCAGATTCGCTTCCGGAAATGTTTTTCAAAAGCAAACGACAAAAACCGTCGACCAAATCCTTTCGTCAGACACGAAGGCATATGGAATGGGAGGGGGCCATATGCAATCGCGAATGCAAATGATTGCAAGCGGGGCCGTTTCTCTGCTGCGCTGTGGAACGTTGAATGGAATGGATTAGAGCGCTGTTTTATAATTTTGACTATCATGAGACATTTCTTCTGCTTGCGTTTGCCATTTTGCATTCCGTGCGCGCGGTGATGGTTGAGTTAGAATACATTCAGGCAAAGACACAAAAGGCACATTCATCCTCGTCGTTGTCTCCGTTGTCATTGTGCTGTCGATTTTGGATGCATTATTCCTTCGGAGCGCCCCTTAGGCTCTCGCTGCTTGTCTCTCGGACCGCGCCATCCCTTCGCTTTGATCAACGGTTCCCTGCTGCTGTTTTGCGCCAGACATCCGAAACAAAGGTGACGTCGCACTTTAGCTGATTTAGCTGGTACGTACTTTCCTGCCCCGAAACCATACGATTTTGCGCTAACGTACAAGCCACACGAAATGCACTCAACCGTAACCGCGAGCTTATCGGCATGGAAGAAGACGACCCCCCTTCGTTCGGGGCAGGGGAATCGCTTCTTGAAGGGCACACGCCAAGTTGTAGTTGAAGTTAAAGTCACTGGCAAGGAAGGGCTGTGTAGTTGGCGGTGGTGGGAAGGCAGCATAGTGTACATTCGATATGTGGCAATAATGGGTCCGCCGTTCGGAGTCATTGTGCTGCACCAGCAACATTTATCATGCAGTCGACTCGCATTCGTTGATAATTGTGGTTTGCTCCCAGTAACCCAATGAGTGGTGGGGGAGGAGGTGAAGGAGAAGGACAACAAATGCGCTTTGAAATGAATCGTATTTCGAGGTCGCCTCGAGTGGATTGCAAAATTGGTAGAACGTAGCTAGGTCGCTGAGAGTGGACAAACGAGTTACGTAGGGGCTTCTGGCACGCATTATTGTTGTGCTATGAGCTGTAAATGCTCTTGATGGTGAACCTGTTGTATATGTTTATAATGTTTTACATATGTTCTCTGCTAAATCTCTTTGATTCCTTATAATCGCGAGTTTAGCGTTACATTTCCATTAAAAATCTCGTATTGCAGTGTTTTTTACGAAGATTTTTGAACAAAATTTAAATTATGTAGATTTTGGAGAGAACAAGCAAAAAACAAGGTAGTGGAAGTAATATCTCCCAGTAGAATTGCTCTTTTTCTTGTGAAGAGAACTCGAATGAATCATTCTGACTCAGTAAACATTTCTACCGACGCCCTTTCAAACCTCTTGCCTTGATGGTTTGTTGCCCAGTTTTAGCATGTACACTCAAAAGCATGGCTTTCCATTACCCTATTTGCTTCCCTTTTCTTTCTCAAAAAGCCCTACAAGAACGTCTAGCTGTAGTCTCTCCCACTTGCTGCCCTTTCCCTTTCGGTTGCTTGCACATTATACCCTGCCCTTACAACAGCAGCAGACTATGCGTCATTGTGCACTCCGTTTAGGGAGATGGCAGCAAAGTTCGTTTTCCGCCAGTCTCCCCCCCCCCCTTATTTTCCATGCGAATTCTTCCATCTATAAAGCCCTTTGCTTATCAAACAGCTGGCTGAAGGAGAGGGTGCAAGGTGAGAAGTCCGACCGAGAATGGAGAGTGAAGCATGCATGCGCTTTAACTGTTTGCGCGCAGGTTGCATTCGCTTCCATTTGTTCACCATTGTTGCAGTTGCCTTCCACGTTCGGCAACGTTTCTTAGACTCCCGTGTTGTGACTGCAATTTCGCAAGTGGGCATTGAAATTGGATTAAGCGCTGCTCTCCGTACGCGATGGAAAGGGTCCTGTTTGTTCGATCCAATCAAACCAACCAGGTGGATTCGTTGAACCCAACAGACCCGCTGTTACGCCGCAGTGTGTCCTTAGCGTGATTACAAATTATCCATTCGATTCCGGTTTGTATGAAATTTTAAAAGAAAAATGTACTATCAACTAGTAGGAATGAATGTTTGTGATTGTTAACGAAATTACTAAAACCACACGTTTTGGCTTGCTTTGTTGGGTGTTGCGCGACACGTATAATGACCATTCAGGCAGGCACAGTTCAGTAAACTCTTCACCGCACCCCCTTAGCGCATCATAAATTCGTTGCGGCATCTCTTTTGCAACCAGCACCTGCCTATTTGTACTAGCTGTTTTTTTTCCTTGTTCCGATTACATCAACCTCTCTCCATCCTTAACGACATGTGAGTGGAATATGAATGAAAGCAGTAACGGCAGAAGAGGACTTCAGGTGTTGTAACAAAAAGAAATACTGCAAACCAACGATAAAAAACACCTCCTCCTAGACCTCACGTTCGGAAAGTTATACTTTGCAGCTGGCTAGCTGCGGCAAATTTAATCGCAATCACTTTCACATCCCGATCGCCCGGGGTCCGTGTGATGAAAAGATTTGTGTTTTCCGTACGTACGCTCGCAGTTCGGGTTGCGGTGCAATCGAACTGATTGCGCCACGTAGCTTTATTTTCGATCTCCATCGGGAGTATGGGCGGTAAAGATATCGAGTGCGCTGCAAATGCTTTAGTCCCACACTGCACAAGTGTCACAATAGATCTCCCCGTTCGTATTGAGACAACCGAGTGGACAAATCGATGCACTTAAGTGTAATGGTATGGTATGAAGTTGAACTCCAGCAGTAGATAGATACTATTCACCACAAGATTGCATTTGTAGATCAATGTTTTGTTTTTTTTTTTTTTTGCATTCAGAAATAGTTCCCCACGTTTCTGTTTGTTTAGTTTTCCTCTCCGTTTCTTTCCACTGCCTTGGCTCGTGATTGAAATGCTCTTTTTAAAGTTTTGCTGAACTCTATCCGTGAACGATGGAGGGGGTCTGGTTCGATCTGGCAGCGAGCATTGGACTTTCGATGCAAAATCGTATAAATCGTATTGTAAGCAATCACGCTCCTGCCTCGAAAGGTTAGCAATCGGCATAAAGGAGTCACGTAAGGCGTCGACATTCTTCGGTATACAGTTTGGTGCAAATTTCACGACACTGGAGTTGCGTCAATCGTGCACCGATCGTGGCAGGGTTTGAGAAAATATGGAGTGTCAGAGGAGATTAGCGCCATTCAGTGTGTGGTAGGCAGTAGGCAGGATCGCACAACAGCTGGTGAAGTTGTTTGACCTGTTCACTGGATGAAAATGGTTTTGCTGGAATTGCAGCCGTTGCAGCAACCGAACCCGTTTTGAAGGTGTTGGGTTATGCCATAATTGGCCAAAGTGCTGCAAGTTTGTCCTGTTTCAGGTTTGTGTGGTTCCTTCATAACTTTTAAAGTATCCTTATTACTATTTTAATAAAAGTGAGTATCGAAATTAATTTTCAATTGCATAGCTCTGATTACATTATAGCGTCTTTGAGTCTCTGAGTAGCTGCAGCTGTCTTGCATCCTTACCTATCGATTCTTCATTTAACTTCTGTTACTTACAGATTTCCAACCTTCTTGATTTTATTTTGCCCAGCACAAGACACCTCCATCGATCATTTTTCAATTTCTATCATCCATTCAATCGCATTCAATGGAAAGCTCGTTTACTTTTGAACGAATTGTATGCACTCCCCCATGCCTCCCCGGGGATTGTGTCAACATCGAGTACATGATCTGCCCATAAAACAACACCCTCCCCCCCCCCACTAAGCACCAATGGTGGTGGTGGTCATTCATTTCCCAATCAATTCAATTCATTCCAGCAAAAAGAAGTGTTATTGATGAGCTTCAGCTGTTAACCCCTGTTGCCCCATCACTTCCCCCCAGAAACAGACACATTCGTCTCGTCTCTAGGTGGTTTCTCTATGTAGAGTTTACAAATTGTTCGTTCAACGGGTGGTACGTTCAACCACAAGGGAGGACGTAGCTTTGAACACGATCTGCCTTAAATTGGTGTTCATGATTGGGTTACATTTCAGCCTGGATAGTAGAAGTTTTTTTTTTGTTAACGAAATGAATTAAAAAGAAAGAAATCGTAAGAACTCCCTGAGAGATTCGAAAGAGAGGCTGGGATACCCGTTACGTCTCAGGTTTGTTTGCTCCCATGACGCCCAGTTTTAAAAAGACGTTTGGCCAAATTGACCGCGAGCAGCTCTTTGAGAACGTGAAACGAGCTACCCGAGAAAAGTGGTGCCCATTTTCCTGAGTGCTTCTAATGTATTCCGACCCTTCTTGAATTTGAATGCCATGTGCCCCCTTCCAATTGAGCAGAGCTGGTCGAGTTTGCTGCTGGCGTGCGTAGCATTTATTCCCGATCAATACAGTTTTTTTGCTATGCAGAACAGTCGTAAAGTTGATAATTACTGCACTTCCGTTTGCGTGAAATGTGTTCTCGATTTGCAGAAAGCTTTTTAAGGTGATTCATCATTTCCTGAGTGAAAGGAAAAGGAAGGTGAAGAAGGCGAAAACTATGCTTGCCGGTTTGAAAATGGAAAGCGGGAAAAGCTATTATTAGCTTCCCGAGAACTTAGTTGTGAGTAGAAATGAATTCATGGGTAATGAAGGGCGACGTGCAAGTGAACCTTAATTTTTTTTGCTGCACTTTTCAACAAGGAATTTGCTTCCAAACTTCAAAACAGTCGCTCATGGTTGACTCCAGAAGTTTGATTTGACTGCATTGGAACTAACAAAACATCAAAATAAAACTACTTTCTGATTTTATTTCAACCTAGATTCGATCGTTCCTTTGATGATGCGGGACGAACGTAGTAGATTCGGAACGAAATTTCAACCACTGCTTTCCATATGAGCCGGAATAGAAACAAATAGCGGCGCTCACTTTTGGCTGGACGCCAGGTTCAGCCGGATGAATGAAATTGGTACACGATGCTGGGTCATATATGCTATCTGCATCTTCACGAAGAACTCTACCGCACAACGAAACCCTCCGTATGGTTCTTCGTGTCAGAGGGAAAAAAATAATCGTCCGTGTACCCGCGGAGAAGAAAGTATAAACACACCAGCAGCCGGACCCGCGGGTCGTAAACGAAAACAGTGAAAACAATACATAGTTAACAGCAGTAAATTATGTTTTGATAGGGTCATAATCACCCGGGGCCCGGTGGATGACGACCAAAACGTGCGGGTGCGCTCGGTATCGGGTGAGAAATAAATTATCAAATGATTTTGTGCGTATGTGTTGGGCGGGAGGAGGTGACTGAATGACGATGCTCTCCCGCCCCCTCCTCGGTACAAACTGACACTGTTTTACATTCACATCTCCACTGCACGCAACCCCCAATTATGCTTCAGCTTCCTTTCCGTGATTTTTCTATCGCTGGCTGGAAATGGTGGCAACAACAATGACGCACTCTACACAGCGAGTCACATTCATACACACACCACTAGCTTATCTCGGTGTGTCGGGGCGATGCGAGGGTGGTATGTTTGCTACCCTCCGCCTAGTCTCAGCGCCAGTGGGCGGTTGGTGGGGACGGCACTGGGAAGTGGGTGATAGTTGATGTGTTTTTTTTTTTCTCTCTCTCCGCTTCCTTCTTATGCTGTTTATTGTTTCTCGCTCGGGGAAAATGGAAGCAGAAGGGAAGGGAAAAGGCCGGGTGGCGCCTTGGGGTGGTTGGAGGGGCCAGTTGGCGTTTTGACGCACTGTGGACTCGTTTTCCCGTGTGGCCCAAAACCTCTGCACGCCTCGCCTGAGCTTTCCCTTCTTCTTCCTATGCTGCTGCTTTCCACCACTTTTCCATCCATCCGTGCGGCGTTTCGCTGGCTCGTTTTGCTGTCGCACATACAGATGCCCCCCCCCCTCCCTCCCATCCCATCCCCTGCGCCCTCCCCCACGCTGCCAGGGTAGACACTAATTGTTTGGGGCTTCCGAGTGCGTTAGTTCCAGGGCGTAATGCCGTTTCTCTCTCTCTCTCCCTCGCTCTAGCTCTCTGTTGCACTACCCAGCAACCATCTCGCCTTTTCCTCCTACCGTAAGCAGCAGTGATTGAGGGGTAGCAGCGTGCAATGAGAGGGGGGCAGACGAGCGACCACTGCCGTTGTTTTGCTACCTTTAGAGGTGTTGTAATTTTTACTTTTCGCGACCCACATTCAATCGGGCAAGGCAACACACTGGATGGACAACAATCCACCGTCATTGCGCTTCTGTAAGAAATGCAGCTCCACAAACACACGATAAAAACTTCCTATCGGTAGTAGTGCCTGTCCTTTCCCTTCCCTGCCCTGGCTCCATCTCGAATTGAATGTTTTCGACTGCCCCAATTGTCGGTCATTTCGGTGTGCCCCCGGCCACATGGATGGTGGTAGTGACCACAGCAAACACCCACCGATACCGGGCAAAGGCGTTTGAACTTCCGGTTGGGGTGGTGTCGCTGTAAATTTCCAATTCCGCTCCACGACAGTAAAAACAGTTGCATGGGTTATGGGCGCTGCGTGGTCAGCATTAATTAACAGTTCAATTGCCGCACGGATTGCCTGTTTGCCTTTGCAATGCAATCTGGCCATCGATGTGTGTGATGCTTTGGTTTAGTGTTTAATTGCTGTAAAATCAATAGACAGCCACTGTATCGAATGATAATTAATGTTTGCTGATTGGATTAGGATAGTAAGAGCTGGCAGAAACAAGACCCTTAAAAGTACCCTTGAAGTCCTGATGCCGTATGCAGTGCTTATTAAAATAAATTATCATAAGGGTTAATCGGGGTAGAATTGGTCACCCTTGATTTGGACATTCAAACAGGGCTATGGGTTTCTATTTCTTACAGTTCTTATTAAAAAAAGAGTGTCTTTAAAAACCACATCAAAAATATTGTTAATAATTGAAATATTCAATAACTGCTAAAAAAAATTGTCGACATTGCGAAAATCGTATAAGTTTTTAGGTTTGGAAATAACCTTATCAAACACTCCTTCTCACAGAACACTGTGTGTTCATTATATTTTCATAATAATTTCCTTAAGCGGTCCACTATGTCTCGATTACTCCGAATTGTAGCTCATCCTAATCTTCCCATTTTTCTCCACTCTATTTACAGTTCAAAATTCAGTTTGACGATTCGCTTACCTCCACGTACGAGTATCCGTCGGAAACGTCCCTGCTAGAGCCGAATGGGTTCGACGATACGGACACCGGGACGGACGCGAACGGTGCCAGCGTTGTTCCCCCGTCTGCCTTCGCCGACAACGGGCTCCTTTCGCACACGAATAAACTTCTCTCCTCGGTGCCACTTGGTAAGTGTCCGACGCCACCCCATCCCAATCGGCCGCCCCACAACATCCTCCCTGCCGCCTCCCGACGCTCCTCCATCACGACCCAATGTCTCGGATAGCTCGCTTGCGCGCTGTATCATCTCGCGCCACACTATCGTGTCTAGTATTAATTAGTTGCGTAAAGCTCTTACCACAGAGACCAAACATAAGAATACAACCCTTAAAAATGTTCTCTCTCTCTCCATCCTTCTTCTTTCTCGTCCTCGCCTCAAACGCTCCTTGTCTCTCCCTCTCTCTCTCTCCCTCTCTTGCTCCTTTTATCAAACTTTACTTTTCCTCCCAATGTACTATCCTGTCAAAGTGTCCTGCTCCTTTCGCTCCTAGAGTGGTTCCGAGCCACCTCAATTCACCTCGGCACAGAAAAGCGATATCCCAGACAGAACACACAGAACCCACGACCCTCCCGAACCGCCTGCTCTCCTTCTCCTCATGCATGTGTCCTGTGTAGCAGCTGTAGATCCGCTTGTAGTGCCCCTTCCTCCCCGTAGTAGTGTTCCAGTGCGTATGTAGTAACACCTTTGTGCGTTCGTCATTTCGTTTCTTACGCTGCTAAAACACGGCCGTTTGCGTAATTTTGTCGGCACTTACTTGCGCACCCGAATATTCTCTCACACTTCTACTACTACTACTACTACTACTACCACCACCACCACCTACTCCCCCAACCATCACCAACAACGCTAGACATTCATTCTGGGATAACGTCGTGATTCGGTAAGCAAAAAGCGCATAACAAGCACAACCACTTTTTTTTACTATTGTAGCATTTCTTTTTATACGTACGATCTTATTTGGAAGTTAAATTTGTTGATTTCATTATGCTTTGTTTTGCCGTTTCCTTTCCATTTTAAACGTCACAGTATTACACAAAATGATCCATGTTTTGAGGCTTTTAGGCAATGTCAAAGATGGAATCATTCTTGCCCACCCAGTATGAGTTCACTATCTTAAAAAACATCCTCACCTGCAATGTTCACATTAAGGACGGCACACAAGGTGATCATTTGGTGTTCCGGTTCGTATGTTCCTAGCCAAGATTGAGTTCAATTAATGGGAACGATTGCACAACCGGCTCATATTTCAGCTCTCCACACAAAACAAAGCAAACGAGCTGCGATCCGTGTCCCGAAGCGCCTACCCTATTCTTCCGTTTTGTCCGCTCACAAGGTGTGATATTGCAATATTGCATCAGCTGCAATTTGATCCGAAATTTGAGACTGATTGGAACGGAAGAAAGCAGCTCACGGTTGATGGTGGAAGCCAGTGGAAGACTACGAAAACCCGTCCATCTGTGTACAGATAATCTCAAACACAAACCAACCCATCCCTCTGCAGTACCAATTGATGGAGGGCGATGTGTCGTAAAAGAAAAGGAAATGTTTATCAGCCGCGTACTGCTACCGGAGCGGTCGGACTTGCATTTATTAGTGCAATTGCACCGCCACCACCCTGATGATGCAACAACAACGGCTGCCTGAAACGGCGGACGACGCTGTGTGTGATCGCTCGCCGGTAGAAAAGTTGATGTGTGTTTAGGTCATCAACATCCTCACCCGCGTACACCACATAGACCGCAACTCGGTTCGTTGTTTTGCTGATTATCTCTGCCTGCAATTTTGGCTGAACACAGTCATGCTTTAATGTAACACATTTTAATCGTTGTGTAAAGGCGGAAAAAAATGAAATGAAGGAGAAGAAAGTGCATTCGAGCAGATGCTTTCTTTACACAGTATGCTAATCACTACGTTAATTGTACAATCGGTGGGTCAATTTAAATCAGTAAATCTGAATGGACGAAAAAAAAAAGAAAGAATGCAAAGCATTAGCACGCGAACATCCAATCTTCACATCGTTTGACGCACTTCGGGGCACCGTTCCGACCTGTAAATGGCGGTCCCTCCGCACAAACTGGGTTAATGGGCGCAAAATGCGCCCAGAGTGTGGTCAACACCCATCCATGGGTATTGTGCGCACCGGAACCAAACTGTTTCGGTCAAGAAGCGTGCCAAGCGGGAATGGAAATGAATGTTTTTTCTCCTTTTTTCGCTAAAAAAATAGCAAAAACTGCTCTCGCGAATTGAAAACAGTGACTCTGAGGCTTGTTGTTTCTTCTATTTTTTGCCAACTTTGCGACAATTTGCAACAAAACGAAGGAAAACTCCAGCTCAGCTGTGCGAAGGAAGCACACCCGGATGCGGTCGTTTGCCGGTTCAGGTTAAGAAGGTTTGTTATGCTGACACGCATCGGCAAAGCAAAAGCATCGCAAAATGTGTGGTATGGTCGTACGCGGTCGTTCCCATCAGCAAATTAGCCACACGGGACGGACGGAAATTCGAAAAGCTCGTAGACCAAAGTGACACAGCCAAATCCCGAAGAATTCGCTGAGGAATTCTCATGGGATAAGTTGGATTGTTCTTCGGTGTCACAGAAGGAAATAGACCGGATACTTGTTAGAAGAGGAAGGAAAAGAGAGAGGTTTCCTACACGCGCCACACCCGGTCACTTCCGGACCAAGGGACCAGTGTGACGGCGCCACGTAGGATATGATTTCTTTCTTCGCCAATTCTCAACCTTGAACGTGGTTGGGTCTGGCCTTGTGCTGGCCTGTTGTCTATCGTTGCATAGCATTTCGATGACGCATCATTAGCACGTCGCGACTGGCCTCATTATAAAGGTTGAGCCTGTTCAGTTGTTTCCATCCCCTTGTCGCACGGTGCATGATCCACCTCGAACGGGCGGGTTGCGAATGTTCCGCAAACCATGTTTCATCTTTGCACATTATGTGCTATTCAACGATTGATCACACTTGATCACGCGGCATAAAATAATGCGTTCATTAGCGCTAGCGGCTACGTCGTCGCATGATCGAGCCGCAGCTAAATATGAGTTTGAGAGTGAAACAACGAATTGTGGCCCATTAGAGCCTTGTCTTGAAGACAAGCGAAGCTCATTTTCGCCACCATCCCCGAGGCACGAGGGCTGCAAATGCCTTCACGGTAGGTCCGCTGTAAGGTGCTGTGCGCACACACATCCATGTGTCTGCGCCGCATTAGCTCTCGCGCTGCATTTCTTCGCTGCCAACAGGGGGCGGACGGTGGCTATATCATCGAAACATCGAAAACCAGTCACCAGTCCCAGACCACCGCTAGGGGAGAGCGAAATGTGGTGCGGCATTTTAATTGAGCCCTATCGGGAGGGTGGTAGGTGGGCTGCGGTTTGTTATTGCCCCTCTTGTGTGCGCCTTCCTGGGCCGTCTTGCCTTCTTTGGCTGCTTTGGCTCCGATCGGGCGATGGCATGCGATCGGGAGAGCCGGAGTCGTGTTTGTTTAATTTTCACTCCCTTGCAAAAACACAACGCCCGCGTGTCCACTGTGCCTGCCTAGACAGTGAAAATAAAGCATATCGGTTGAGAAAGGAAAATAAAAACCCCACACCCCGCCCCACTATAGCTTTCCATCGGGTTTGTGTGCTTTTGGCTTTGTTTTGCAAGCGTGTATTGCAAAAAAGGGCAGCGTATAAGAGAGACGTATCTTTTCCACAATCACAGCATCGTCTGAACTGGACAATCGTTTCGGCTGCAATATGTCTTTTCGCTGCATTGTAATTGAAACGCGACAAAAATCGGCTTATCACCACATACGAGCACGCCCGAACAGAGCTTACTTTGGGGGGCGATGGAGGGGCAAGTGCAAGGCCGCACCGATTGAGATGCGACTTAGCCGGCGTGACGCACCGTCGGGCTTTCACCGGAGAAAATTTCCGTTTCATCTGACCCGGGGTGTATCACAGCGTGACAAAGCGCAAGAGCACGGAAAATAGAACGGGATGCATGATGCATGAACGGACACACACCGCTCCCCGTGTTGGCCTCCTCTTCCGAAACCACTCGGCTGGTGTGCCTAATTGGCCCAAGGGGTGTATTGAAAGCTTCCTCGCTGACCCATCTCTCCCCCCTTCACTCCGCCTAAAACCCGAATGAAAACGGTACCTTCCTCCACACGCACACACACACACACGAACCGAAAGAGATGCGGGAAAGATCATCCCGATCGGTGTTCGATAAATTATGGCTCCACATATATATCTATATGTGTATGTATTTCACCCCAAAAAGTACCGTAAATCACCCCCTTGCACGCGTACCACTCCCCTCTTCCGGGATTCTGCGGCCCACACTTAGCATCGTGCTACCACCACCATCCCGCAGGGTGCCCTCAACCACCACCCACCGGTTTAGGAGTGGTGCGTGCCTGTGTGTATGTGACCGATTGATGATCACTCAGCTGGAAACGCTGAATTTCTGGCAAACTTCTTCTCCTTCCCGCGGTGTGCAAGTGAGTGTACATCCGATTTTTGAGGTTAGAAGCAGGTGATTTATCGCATTATTGTGATTAATGTTGTTCCAAGTCGCGACTGAATGTGTGCTGGCAGTGCTGTACCCTGTGGCGGACGCTAGCTGATAACGGAGAAGCTTTAACATTTAATACCATCACCAACGTGGTTTTGCTTTTCTGTAACATTTAGGCACAAAATTGACTTGGTATTAGAAAATTGTACAGATGTTAAACGTTCATTGCAATCTACAATTTTGCCCACAAAGATGTAGGATTTTATCATTTGCATAATAAGATCGCTGAATCCAAATTTAGTTGCTCTAAAGGCAGGTTTTATCACCGACCTAAAGCACAATAGAATGGTTTTAAGCTGATGGGATCTTTGAAGCTGTTTCCAACGCGCAATATGAAGCCTAACAGAACAAACTGGAGTTTGACAACTGCACTGGAGCATATGTTTGCATAGATAACCTCCCGAAAGCCATACTGTGTGGTAAAACTCAACATTACAGTTAAAGTCATGTGCCCTATCGTCCCTGCTACATCTTCAACGATTTTTTACATAAACGAAGTTACAACTGGAAGCGAAAGCCACAAAACAAAAGAAACGCAAAGAATTCATCAGTTTAATTGTTTTAAAAGGTTCAAGTCAATTAAATTTCAAGAAAAAAGTTGAAGAATTGTGGGTTATCTTATTAAACCGTTTGTAACTGATCACTTATTGAAATGCTCATCTAGTATACACCAAGCCAACAGCTCATCCATATTCGCTAACTCCAATTCCTCAAATTCCACAAGAAGCATACTTTCTCCCCTGAGTCCAGTATACGTAGTGGAATCACATATTTATGCTACTCCCTGATTGCATTGCATCCAGAAGTGACACTGGTTTGCGAAATTCCATACCCACTGCTGGTGGTCCCACATCGCGACCAGATTGATCACACTGGACAACGCTGCTATCATCACTCCTGTCCGGGCTTGCCAACTCGCGCACGCGTGTCAATCAAAAGATGCCGCTGCTGCTATCCCGCATACCAGCCAGATTTTCACGCGCTGCCGTTTACCCTTGGGAATAGCCAGAAGAATTCGCTTCTCTGTTGTTCTTTTACTCATACCTGACCTCTTTCCCACACGCTGCGCGTTCGCACTTCAGTTGTCCTGAAGCACCAGCAGAAGCAGCTGCACGGTCACGACCAAAGCATTCCTGGCCACTATCAGCCGACGGTGTTGCCAGCTTACACCGCTGCGCGTCGAGTGGTGAAAGCGGGCGAACAGAGAGCCGTAACAGCAGTAGTGGCACCAACGGTGCGGCATGAAAATTGGTGGTCTCAGCAGAAACCACGCAACCGCCACCACCCTCAGCTGCACCACCACCGCAGCATGGGAGGCGGCAACAGCAGCGGAGGCAATCATCGTCAGTACCTTCACCACCAACATTTGCGTGCGGGACCGGTGGTGGCACCGTTTTTGCTGCGTGCGCCCGAAACGACCCTCTACTTCCGGACGGTTCATCAAAAACCCCGTACCACCACCACCCGCTTGGTGGTGCTTCCCATTGGCAATGAATCGATTGTTTAGAGGAAAGCTGTTAGACGTGTTATCACTATCCGTCTTTGACTTTTAAATGAGTTAGATTTTGTTTAAGTTCGTTAATTTTTAATATGCACTACATGTTCTCATTTCTGACAAAAACGTAACTAATCTGGACTTCCCTTACCCATTGCAGGTTCTGCACCGTTCGCTAGTTATACCCCAGTAAAAGCCGCCATAGACACGACCTTCGAGCTGGGCGTGACCCGCACCCCATCCCCCTCGGCTAGCAGCACCGGTTCGAACGGAAGCCTTACCTCCACCTCGAACAGCAGCAGCAGCAGTAACAGCAGCAATAGTCAACATTCCGCCACCGGTGGTGAGCAGAAGCAGCAGCATATGCCGTCGCACACCGTACCGAACGGTCATCACCACCATCATCACCTGCACCACGGCGACCGGTCCAACGGTGGTGGTCTGCACAGTAACGGCCATAGTGGCAGTGGGTTGCCGGACAGCGGCGGCGCCACGATCCTGAACGGCGATTCCACAGCGGTCGATCCGTTGTTCGGTGGAGCGACGATGACGGCGATGACGACGGGTGAACCGGAAAGCATTCAGTACCTTAAGCCGGCCTCGGACGAGCAGACGGTCAACTGGAGCCAGGGCACGCGCGTTACGGATCTGCTGTTCTGAAGCAAACGCACCTATTCCACACATTTTGTACAGAGTTAACGCTTTAGCTTTTAGTGTTGAAACATGATCGGAGCTGGTACCACCGGATGGGGTGGGGAGTGTCCGGATCAGTGTGACAGCGAGTGCCGAGAAGGACGAGACGTCGAGTTTGTGTGCCGAAAATGCATATTCTTCTATTTTTCTTTTTGGTCATCGGGAGGTTCCCCGCAACGCGGTGTATCGGCTTTGGAGCAGTGCTCGTCGATACTTCCTGACGGGGACAACACCCCGTTTTAGTCTAATTATGCAATTTTTTGTCTACAACATTTCAAGTTCAGCAAGCTCGCTGGACTTTTGAATTTGAACATCGTTTTTTCCTAAAGAATTCTATATTTTGTGTTTGTCTCAAAACATTCCAAATTTGTGTCCTTTGCTTATTGAAATTAGACTGAAAGGAGTCATTAATCCCGATTTCTGCCGCCAAGTGTGCTCCCTCCCCCGTGTCGATTGACTTTTCAGCAAAGAGATATGGACAAAATACACACATGCTTCTGAATGAATTCATGCCACGCTACTGCCGTTGATAGCATTATATGTGAACTAAATGAAACGAATGAAAATACAGAAATGTACAGACGAATGCATTGTTTGCAGCTTTGTACCGACCGTTTGCCTGCCCACTTTTGCAGTTCACACTTAGACGAGGAACAAAAACAAGTCAGACTTCTACTATATATAAAAGTAAAAACATTCCTCGGCTCTGTGGGATATAGATGTAGGGAGAAAGAGAGAGAGAGCGCGGTCATAATAAGGAGCTTTCTTTACAGTACGTTTGTTTTGCGGAGAAAGGTTGAAACAGCCATGCAAAGACACACAGACACGAACAGTAAACTATATAAAACACTATTGTGATTTGCGAATCGTATCGCCGTTTTTTTTTTGCGATAAGAAGAAGGTGTGTAATTGCGGCAGAATGACGATGGCGAGAAGAGCGCGTTATAAAATAGTTGGAAAAAGTTTTGGAAAAGATGTAGGAACTACTATTGCTAACACTATCACTACTCGTATCCACAAACCGCTATTATTATATTATTGCTACTATTATTGTGAAAAAAAAATTATACAGAGAAAAGAGAAATGGAAATCCGCGATGGAGCGGGGTGTTAGCGCGGGCCGATGATGGAAGAGATCGATTATGTTCTGCGATAGGCAGGGTTAGGAGTTAAGGTTTTTGCTCTTTTTAAGAATTTGAATTGTATAGAAAAAAACGCAGTAGAGAAAACAAGGCGGTCAGAAATGAAAAAAAGGCGTTTGGGCAACAAGGCAAACTACTGGAAACATACTGTTGAGGCCGAGTGGAAACGAATGACACGAATCAAAGCATAGTCCTGCTGCTGCTTACACACACACAAACACCTACATTGAGGGTGCCACCTATCGGTTATTACATTTTACGCAGCTTCACGTTGCGACATTTGGCGTTTGATGTTTAACATAAAACAGCGCGGGAAAAACGACATCTCTCTGCTTGAGATGGAGAACCACGTGGTAGGGTGCCTCCTCTGTTTTGTTTTGCAATTTAGTAATATAGTAGTAGGGCGCACTCGCGTATGCATATGAACACATGTGATTAAGCTTAGCAATTATACAAACAGAGAAGGGCAAGCAATCCCTTTCTTTTGGAGGCAACGGACCACAAGGCGTATCGATGTAGATCGGTGCTCTTAGTGTAAGGAGCTACTACTGCAGTACTGGAATTGAAACAGCTGAGGGGAAGAAGCTAACGATTATTACCAACGAGAAACACTAGCGGACATACGAGTGTGGCTGTTATAAGAGCGGCGTTAGCCAACCCACCACCGAAAGATAGGTTCGTGTGATAGAAAAGTCCGGGCAGTCGGGTTTTAAAGGAAGTGCAATTTTTGCCCCTTTTTCGCTTATCAGCCTTTTCTCATCTTGTGAACTCCTCTTCCCCGGATTCTATGTCCCCGTAATATACAGCAAATAATAATAGAATTTTACAACGAGTACCCGTACGTTTAATAATGGCCCCCGTTTAATAATGGGTGACAGACGCATGGAGTGTCGTGTCCCTCCGTTAGACGGGAAAGATTCGTTTCGTTTCTAGGTTTTGTCGCCAACCCCATCATCTTCCTTCCGCATGATTCCATAGGCGTTCGTTCGTGTAGCGTATTTTTACACTTATACAATGCATATAAAGCGTATACAAAATAAACCTATCGACAAGACAGTCTTAATGCATTTTATGTAAGGAGTGTATTTGTTAGAAATGTACAATAGGTTGAAAGAAGCACGTTTTTCCTTCTTCTCTACAGCTTTTCAGTTATTTCGTTAAACTTCATCCTCGCTGCCACTATCTTCCACCTCCATGGGCTCTCCCTTGATACTGTGCCTCTGCACTAGCTCTTCACCGTTCAGTTTGCCCGTTATGGGTCGGCTAGGTGTACCACCCTCGGGTAGATGCAAATTCAGTGCTTCTTCGTACGTCATGTTGACCTGCCACTTCCTGTCGTCATGCTGCTGCTGGTACGGTTGCTGCATCTCTTCACCGGAACTGTCCCGTTCGCTCACCCCTGACTGCTCCTGCTGCTGTACTTGTTCCTCCTTGTCCTTTGCGGTGAGAAATATTCGCTTCATCCGCAGCACCTTATCGGTGCTGCTCACATACCGGTACAGGTCTTTGATGTTGTTCTCGAACACCGGGTCGAGATTGGCCGATGCTTTGGGGTCCTTCTCGAAGAACAGGTTCGTGCCGAAAGCGAAATCTAACGTGCCCTGGTAAACCTCATCGTTCACCTGTATGACGGGCTGCTCGGTGTCGATTCCCACCACCTTGATGTGCAGGTTCGGGTCGTCTACGTCCAGACAGACGTCGAAATCGGCTAGCAGAGTGATTTCCTCCTCGTACAGATCATCATCACCTTTCGATGTGCCGGGCGGGCGGTGCTGTGTGTGCGATTCCACCTCCATTTTTATCTCCGACAGTATGTTCCGCGCCGTTCCACTACTTTTATGCATTTTTGGTCTCTTTTAGTGAGTTTGTTAAGCTTTCTACCACAGGAAGTACAAAATATTAGCAAAAGAATGCTGTTGTTTTGTGTGCTTCTCGTTTGTTTACGTTTATTGTTTAGAAAATGTTCCGCCGTCATTCTAAATGACGGTTGTTTCGGTGCCTCTCGCTTAGTTTTGCTCTATCTACCTCACTCTCTCGCATTCAGCGAGGAGAAACGCCCCTGAATGTATGCACGATAGCTAACCGTCAAATCCAGCATTTCTTTGAATGTGTGTGTGTGTGTATATATTACAGGGGCTGGCAACCACACACTTCTATGCACAATGGTTAATGCTGCGATGTAGCTAAACTCTGCCCTGCGTCATCAACAATTCACTTTTTCATAAATTTTTATTTTCTTTCATTCTATCGAAAATATGCTTTGAATTCGTCACTTTCAATCCTAGAACAACGACTCCAATTTGATTTGTATTTTATCCAATAGCAATGCTCTCCGTCAATAGCATGTCCGTGTCGTCAACAGTGTGTTGACAGCTACGAAACATCATTGTGTAGAAGGGAAAAAAGGAAAAGAAAAAGAAAAGTATATTTATCATATATTTTCGAGGTGAAAATCTTTCCTGCTCCCAAAATTCGCCAACAATTTCTCCGTGCAGGGTCGAAATAGTGCTTGTGAAGACGTAACTCGTCAGACTCCGATGCGGAATAGCGCAGGGCAGTGAATGCAGTGAGGAGCGCCGCTGGTTTCGTGCCGTTTTTCCTCCTCGCGGACGGGAACGGGTCCGCCTTCGGGGTGCTTTGTTTACCCGCGTTTCCGACGAAACCCCGCGCGACCGTCGTAGTAGGTGCTGCCGCGGGACCTGACCCACGGAAAGTCAATGCTACCGACGGGAACGCACCCGACCGCACCTTCCGACAGCAGAACGAACGAGGTCGGAAAGAACGGCAGTAGCAGCAACAACACCACCATGTCCGGCAGTTCGATCGACAACCGCATCACGATGATAGAACAGATGATCCAGAACCCGCGTTCTGCACCCTCACTGTCCCTGCCAATCTCATCGCAGCCAGCAACGAATAGTTTTAACCGCACTGGAAGCGGCGGCATGGGTGGACGTAAGTGCCGGGTTCGCACGGGATTCCACCGTCCGCGCTGACCTTGTTTCTGTTCCGCTTCCTTTATTTTCAGCCAACAGACCATCGTTGGGGTTGAACCTGCCCATCGTGTCTGGCACGCGGCGAAGCGAATCGGAACTCAAGTTCCAAAAGATTGTCGACAAAAGCGGACTGTTGAAGATTAACGACAAGATCTATCGAACGCAGCTCAGCGACCTGGAGGATTTGGGCGAACTTGGGAACGGGACCAGCGGGCACGTCGTCAAGATGCGCCACAATCCGAGTGGTGCCATCATTGCTGTGAAGGTACCAAGCTGCATCAACGCGAAACCGTTCATACACTAATATTTTGACATTTTCCGTTTCATACATGGCAGCAAATGAGGCGCACCGGAAACGACGAAGAAAACAAACGAATTATAATGGATCTGGACGTGGTGCTGAAGTCGGAAAACTGCAAGTACATCGTCAAGTGTCTCGGTTGCTTCATCACCGATGCAGACGTGTGGATCTGCATGGAGCTGATGACGACATGCTTCGACAAGCTGCAGAAAAAGTCCAAAAAACCGGTGCCGGAGGAAATCCTCGGTAAGGTGACGGTGGCGACGGTGCGTGCGTTGGCCTACCTGAAGGACAACCATCGGGTCATACACCGGGACGTGAAGCCTTCAAACATCCTGATCGACGATCGGGGCAACATAAAGCTGTGTGATTTCGGCATCAGCGGCCGGCTAGTGGACTCGAATGCTCGTACACGTTCGGCCGGATGCGCTGCATACATGGCGGTAAGCTTTTGCAGGGGTTAACTTGTCATTTTTCGCGTTCAACACCCGACTGTTTTCCCGTGCTTATTGCAGCCGGAACGAATCGATCCAGCAAAGACGGTGTACGACATCCGGGCTGACGTTTGGTCGCTCGGTATCACGCTGGTCGAGCTGGCGACCGGCGTCTTTCCCTACCGTGGCTGTGTGACCGACTTCGAGGTGCTGACCCAGGTGCTCACCTCAAACCCACCCCGGTTGCCCGAGGATCAGAACTTTAGTCCGGAGTTTCGCGAGTTCGTGCAGTTGTGCTTGCAGAAGGATTATCAGGCACGGCCAAAGTATCCGGACCTGCTGCGGCACGCGTTTCTGCAGCGGGCCGAGCATGACACCACGATTAACGTGGGCGAATGGTTCCGCAATGTGGCGGTCAACTGTGGAATTCAGTTAACGAGCACGTCTGCACCGTCGACCGCCGCCTCAGCGGCTTCCGTCAACTCAACCCCAACCTGGACCGCGTCGTCGGAACAAACCAGGTAAGCTGAATGCCCAAATATCCTCCTCGCATCCTACTGAAAAAAGTACCGATCTGTCCCGAAATGAAGGCCGCAACGGTCTTAGACCGTTTTCCAAGCGCGTTTCTTTATTGTTGTACTGCGGCAAAGCTTTGAACGCGCGGTTTAAATGTTCCGGCATTCCTAAAAAAATCATAGCAAGAGGCCCTTTCTGTTGCGTTCAACAAGTTTTGAGCATTCCTTTTATGAAGAATGTTTTATGTGTGATGTTTCTTTATCCTTGTTGGTGTGAAATGTTTACAGTTTGTTCACCGACTTACACAATTATCTCTTACCGTTTGTAACGAATGCTAAAGACACACTAATGATTTCTATTGCTGCTACTCATGACTCTCGAAAAAACAATTCGATCAATTTTCTTTCCGTAAAACAATATTCAATCAAGTGCAATAGAAACATGTTCACAATGTTTGCCTTCCCCACTCTCTTTTAACCTCACTGCGCCACTGTCACGTTATTCTGCGTTCCGTTTTGTCCGTTTTGCTGTGTTTGTTTGTTTTAAAACTTGATTTTTCTTATTTGTAGGTAACTATTTCTTTAGTAATTTTTAAGTTGTTCTATGAGTAAGTATACCAACACAATCAAACAACACTTACGATCACAATTAATGTACACGCCCCATATGTCCTTTTCGTCCTGCCGCTTGCTACGATCACTGTTTGTATACACGCACACATACTCAATGCATAAACATTACACACACAGGCAAAGGTTGCTAGTGGCGCTTTAGTGCAGCGTTTCTATGTATGTGCTTCCTAGTCGTTCCATGCACCACAGCATGGTTATGGTTTAGTATGCTTTTAGCTTGTGTTTTTGATGTTTCGGTTGTTTAACGTTCGTTTCTCCTGCCTGAGTTGTTCCGTTATTTAACACCCGATAATCCCCTTTTTCTGCATGCCTTGTACTAACCTCTACTAACAAGCCCTACGTGTGATATACAAACTGGAAAAGTTGATTAAATTGTACACCATGCTAGGAACATAAGTAAGGTTATCTTCATTCAGCGCTGGTAAGAGTATTCTTGCCGATAGCTCCTTCGTTTTTTAAAGAAAATCACGGTAAAACATAGAAGATCGATCGATGTACATTTTAGAACCATCACACCGACAGGGACACAATCGCATTGCCACAGAACCTCTCTCTGTACATATCAATGTGGGGTCGTTTTTAAGTGTATTGCTCTCTTTACGCTAGTTTCACTTATTCTATCCTTTTTTTCTCTTTTTCTTTCTCTCTCTCTCTCTATTTCTTTTTGTTGTCGCTCTTTTGCGCCTTTTTTCCCTTCCACCCGTCTTATAACCCCTCTCTTTTTCGTCAATCCCGGCTACTGCGATTCGACCGAATCGAAGAATACCGACACCGCTGGGAAGCTTGACGGAAGTAGTTCAGGCGCAATCGAATCAACAAAAGCAAACCATCGCCATCGCCGCCTCGTCGATCCCGATCAAGTCAACCGCGACCATCCTATCCCCCCACATTGCCAATGAAGCACCCAGCAACATCAACAACCTGCAGGAACGGTCCCAACAGCAGCTTAACCAGCAGCAGCAGCTGCTTCAGAGTAAACTAAGCAACATTAGTCTAAGATCATCGTCGTCCTCCAACTCGGCAGCAGCAGTAGCAGCAGGAGGAGGAGGAGGAGCAATACCGATACCATTATCCTCCTACACGCCTACCTCGTCTTCCTCCCCGGCGACGCAAGCATTCGATCCACGCCGGTCGCCGTCGCCGCAGGCCTACTATCTAGCGAAAATGAAACCAAACAGTGCCATTACTAGCACCAGTGTACCAATAGCGTCGGGTGGGTCGGGCTTCGAGCGCAACGGTTCGCTCGAACCGGCTCGAAAGTACAAACACTCTCCCTTTCTCTCCCGCCGGGCCGCCTCTGAGTACGGAAATGGCAGTCCGAAGAAAGAATCGACGCTTAGCAGTTTGGGGCAAAGCATCTTCAAAAACCTCACAACCTCACCGTTCGCCCAGCGGAAGTCCCTTCCGCCTGGCGAGTCGAAGCTAGCCGCCTGCCCATCCTCTCCCACTCCCTCCCCGTCAATCTATGCGAACGGGAGTGGAGCGGGAAGCAGCAATCCTTCCTCGCCACTGCTGGTGCTCCGGAAAGCGCACCACGATGGGTCGGATGCGGACACGCAGTATAAACACCTGCACGGAAACACTAGTCCAATTGGTAAGTGCAATACGATGCTCACAGAAAGACTGAAAGGAATACCATAATACATCTTTTCATTTGTTTTTAGTTCTACAGCGATTCTACCACCAACAGAATCAACTGATGGAGCAGCAAAGAGAAGCACTGCAACAGCAACAGCAGCACCAACAACTTCATCAGCAAGTGGTTTACGGGTACACCTCACCTTCGCCGATACCATCAGCAAGCGAAGCTTCACCCCGCCCCACCCGCTACAGCCCGCTGCCATCCCATCGGACCGTGCACCATGGTGTGCATCCGGTACTGACCAGCACAACCCTACACCAAAGCGCAATCCCACTGTACACGCATCATGATCCGTCAGTGGCACCTTCAGCAGCAGCAGCATCAGCAGCAGCAGCAGCACCACCACCACCACCATCGCAACCTGCTTCCGGGATTCCAGTGTACCAGCAGCACACGAGTAGCGGTACCGCCAGCCCCAAGCACAAATCCTCTTTCTTTAACACGTTCAGCCGTGGCATGAAGAGTGCCGGTCGAGGTGATAAGGTGATCGATCGGGGTGGTACCACTGCACCGACAATGATGACCGGCGATCGTGCACTATATGCCACCGGCGGCCAAACGGCGGGCATGTACCATCACCAACCTACGGGACAACCAAATGCGGCGATGCTGCATCGGCACGGGGCTACACTCGTCGGAGGTATCAGCAACGGAGGAGGAATGACAATGCCGGAGGGCAGCAAGGAAGAAGCAGGTAAGGTGATCCGTTTTTCATACTTACTACCATCTACTTAGTTACTGATGCCGCTTGCATTAGGGCTTTCGTAGTGTTGGGTTGGCCATGTTTGCGGAAAGGAACGAACGAAAATTTCCGCTACAAATTTTATGCGACAGTTTTCCTTGTGTTGTGACAATCGTGGATTGCTTTTCTTTTGTTCTTAAACCATGTACTAAATTTGCACAGAAAAGAGTCGATGAAAGCAGCCGCGGATCTTTTGTTGTGTCGTGTAAAAGAAGTGTTTGGGTTACAAATGAGTTAGTGCGTTTTTTTTTTTAATTGAAATTGTAAGCATTATTGTGGCAATTAATTATCGCAACCAATCGCATAAAAGTTGACCTTATTTACAATCGAAACTCTTTGTTTGGTACAAATTCTATTTGATGAGACACTATAGAAAAGAAATGCTTATTGATGGCGTTTCAAAGCGACGTTTTTCGACGTTTTTGGTAACACTAAGACTGACCTGAATCTGAAACCGCACGAACATACTCATTTATGCTCGTAATTGGTCGTCTTACCGATGATCGATCAACTCGTTGTCTTCCTTTCCACAATCATCTGCCACTCGTCTCGCTCATTTCGGAATGCATTCATTTAGTTTTGGTTTTATTTTTCTTCTTCTATCTCTCTCTCTTTTTATTTGTTTGTCGTGTCATTGTGTTGCACGTGCTCGCTATCGCCGCTCGTTCGCCGCTGCCTTGGATCGGTTTGCACCGTGCGTGCACCGTGATTTGTTGCTGATTATGATTTGCGCTTTCTATTGTACACCTGTTGTGTTTGGCTATGGTTCATTATGCACACCCGCCACCACCACCACCACCACCACCACCATTTTTTATGCACAATCGTACACAACAACAAATGGTGGGCCATCGCCATAATCTGCATTTTCATCATTTGCTGCACACCGTAACGCAAACTATGTGTGTGTGTGTATGTTGGTTTTGCTCATCATTCTTGCTATTGGGGTTGTGTGGGTGTTGGGGGACCATTTTACGTTTTTCGTCCTTTGTGGCTATTACCACGGACCCGTTCGAAAACACAAACACACGCAGGCTGGTTTAATTCCTTTGCAGATATAAAGCGCAAGTTTGCCTCGTTCGTGAAGCTTAACCTGAGCAACAATGCCACAGGTGCAGGCGGGACTGGTGGAGGGGCACCTGGATCGGCTACCATCGGAGAAAGGCGTACATTAAAAGAGAAACATCTACAGCAGCAGCAGCAACAACAACAATATCAATTTCAGCAGCAGCACTACGCTTCACATCCTTTAGATGGCATGGGTACTGGAACGTTGACCGCAGCTGGCACTGGTGGAATATACGGTACGGGGATGTATCCTCCAGTTGGTGGATCGGCAACGTCGGCAGTACAACCGCCCTCCGCAATCCCGCAAATGACACACGTGCTCAACAGCCCGGCAAACGATCGACGCCACCGTAGTCCTGATCCACCGCCAAGGTGAGTGCACCGTGAACATTGCTCTATGCTGCTCTACCTCTAGAGACTAATGTAAACTCTCATTGTAGGTTAAATCGTGGTCAATCACCTCTCCTACTGCAACGGAAGCTAGAACAGCTCGGTCACACCGGATCGCCGTTGATGAACAGAAGGCCGTAAGTTTGAACAAATCAAAAAACAACGTTCAGTGCTATCATCTATAGCAGGGACCGGAACACTTTTCTCGTAAGGGGCCAGATGGTAAATCCAAACCCTAACCTGCGGACCAGCTCTCCAAACAAAGGTTGAATATCTAGGAACTAGGGTTTTTTTTTAAATCGTTAAACTTGCTCGATAATTCAAACTGTTGGCTATGTACAGCTACATTCAATGTATCTTTTTTGTTAAAGTTTTCCAAATCTCACCCTTATTCAATATTTAATATTGTTATTTTATTATTTTTTTTCATTAAGAGGTTATGTTTGCGTAAAAAGTCTCAATACTGTCAAACAAAAACCTCGAACAATTCTTTTCTCGCGGGCCGGATTAAATCAGCTGGCCGGCCTGATTTGGCCCGCGGGCCGGGCTTTACCGATGGCGGTCGACAGTCGTTTATTTTCGTATCCATTGACATCATTTGACGTATCACTCGTTAAATGGAAATATCAATTTATGATTCATGGAGTTTGAATGTACATAAATTGTCAAAGAAGAATCAATATTTAAATTTTCATCCCTTCTGAAAGATTTTGAAGATTTATGAATCTTCGAATTTAGCTTCGAAATTCGACTCATTTGTATGAATGCTTCTTTAATCTACAATATCCACACCCCTTTCCCTTTGCAGTTTCAACTCTACCTCCCCATCGCCTCCCCTGCCCCCAAGGCGCGGTTCGGAAAGTGTGCCCGGTTCGCCGCAGCACTTGCGAGCCCGCATCAACTACACGCCGGAACCGCACCGACGTCCCTACCACACCACGATCGATCAATGAGTGGGACTACAAATATTGGCCCTGTGATCGATGTACAGCTTTCTCGAACTGGCGAATAACTAGTTTCCTGCGGTGCTTGCGGTGTACCATGCTGCCGGGGAGTTTATCAAAGGTAAGAAGCGAGTTAAATCGGCCCAAATTCTGCGCCTTTGTCAAAACCGGCCATGGCAATCCACCCGTGTGCTCCTTTATTCTCTACCATGCTAAAACAAAAAGCCAATGTACCAAAATGCTAGAACGTAGTAAGGAAAGATGCTCACACAATTATGCTGCCTCAGGTATAGGATGCAAAAGGCAAAACAGATTTAGCGCGATGCAACCAAACGAACCAGTCGAACAGTCGAGAAGAAGTAAAAACACACTTACGAAAGACAATGAAAACGAACAAAAACCACTCGAACGAAACCTCAACCTGTCCCTGCCGGCTTTAGCTCAATTACACGGGGAAATACGGTTAGGCAGAAAGGAATTTGCAACAGTCCGCCAAAACCAGTTAGCTCCACAGCATGCGTAGTAGTGCAGCCACAATATATTAGCAGTCGTGCAATCGTAGTTAGCAAACACGCAAACGTTCTGCGCAATTTGCTGAGCGGAAGATAACGTATGACCGTCGGGAGTTTGTAGTTTGTAGGGTAAAGCAACGTTTAACAAAAAGGCAAAAATAATGCTTTCCGCATTGTCATACACCTCTGTACGAGCAAGACCCCCCTAATTAGTACCTGTGTGTAGGAGTTTTTTTTTTGGTGATTTATAAAGAAAAGCAACAAAGAATTGGCTAAACGTTTGCAACTTTTTCACCGTTTTTGCGTATGTGCGACGCTTTGCCTGTGCGAGAGAATCGATACGGATTGCCCTTTCCTGTCCTTCTTTCGCACTCTACCATTTGTTTGTTGCTTGTGCTTTCTCCGCTGTCGCGTTGCATGCTTCCAACATTATATTACCTCACGAAACAAAACAAAAAATAATATGATAATCAAAAGTCAACGGAAGCAACGGAAGGAAAGAAAACTAATAGTAGTTAATAGCTATGGTAATGTAAAAAATGCGCTCTTTGGGTCCGAAGTGTCCTTCACGTCGCTTAACACACACACACACACACACAAACACACTTACACACGCATAACAGCAACGCATGCATACGTTACATTGTTACATTGTGCAATTAAGAGGTCTCGTGAGGTGAGGATGAACAATGAGGACAGTTGTTGTAGGGAAAAGATTTTTATTTTGCATTGTGTAACAATACACATTCGACTGTGATTTATAATTTCCATTTTGTTTGCACTTTGATGAGCAATTTTTGTGTGTGGTTGCCTAGGTTACTGTTTGCATGCTTTCACATGCCTTGCACCAAAGCAATCACATTCACCATTTGCACTTGGCAATGGTAACCAATGACAAACGTCATTAGCTACTCTGTAGTTACTTTGATCTGCAAAGGCTGATGATTTTTTGTTTGTCGTTTTTTTTATAACGATAAAACAATTTAAGAAGAATTGATATGGAAATAAGGCTTCAGTTTTCGTTCAATGGCACTCGCTAAAGTTTGCCCGCAATAAATCGCCTTTTAGGAGTTTTTTTTTATTTCTTTTCAAATGATGTTTGTATAAAACGGTGTTACCAAAAAACAACAAACAGAAAAGCCGCCTAGCAGCAGCTGATCGCACACTCCGAAAGCTATGTACAGAATTTTTGAGCAATATTGCAAAAAGAAAGAATTGCTTATTTGCTGAAATTGAAGAAAATTGTGCAAAGAAAACAAACCAGCTAACAATCCAAGTCAGTGAGAGTGGAGAAGTGTACCCATAACAGACATGAACACTCAACTAAACCATATTCATTGTACACTGCGTGCATTGCTTGCTTTGCTTTCACTTATGCATACACATCCATTTATTCTGCCTCTCCATACTCGTGTAAATTGCTCGCAGATAACAAAGAAAGAGAGAGAGAGAGAGAGATCGAGAAAAAAATCAGAAGACATATATCATGAAAGGAGTGGACAACAAAACGAAAAACTGCAGTAAAGGAAACCCGAAAACAGTGAAATGTGGTGATGATGGCGGCGGTGGCTAAAACAGTGTTATCACAAAACGACGAAAAAAAAAAAAGCGAGAAAACAAACTGCAAGACGAGAAAAATAGTCATTTATTATATTATTATTACATAAACGAAATACTATTATAATAATAATAATTATTATTATTATCATTATTATTATTATTATTATTATTATCTAAAATAATTACAAAACAAGCGAGGGAAGCAGAAGGAGAAGGAGAGAAAAAACGAAGCAAAAACGTGTGAAGTGTGCTAGTGGGTTGCAGTGTGAGGAGGATTATTTATGAAGAAGAAGAAAAAAACAAAACGACACAACACACACATACACACACACATCGGCATACAGAAAACATGGCACACTTTTCCAAGCGACAGATGAGTAGATAGGAGCAAGCAAAGAAAGGATAGTTGAAAATGGAGCAAAAATGGAGAGTTGTGTGCGGTGTAAAACACACTTCATCATAGTCGAACTGCGAACATGAGTAAACCAGGAGAAAAGTTAGGGAAGGAATGAGAAAGATGAAAAAGCGGAAAGTGGAAAATAATAAAACAATGAACAGACAGCAGCAGCATGCGTTTCTTTTATCCGATGGCTTTCGGAAGGTATAGACGGTGTGACGGGAACAACGGCACTAAAGGTTTTGCAGTACTTTTCATCATATATAAATAACGTCTCTTTATTTTATTTCATTTTCCAAAACAAAACAAAAAAACAAAAACGAATTATTCGTTAACACAAAATAAACAACATCATTGCATCATCCTCATCATCGTCATCATTACACTAATAACTTCTTTTCGGGTTTCCCTTGTTCAACCCTTCCTCTCTTACACTTACAGACATTCCAAATAGTGTTTGGATTTTCCTACTTTTTCCCTTTAATCGTTCCTCTCTCTCTCATTCACCTTTCCTTCCGTTCGATAAAAAGGGATTGTTTGATAAAGTAATGATTGTTTTTTTTTTTTGGATATTATTACCCATCTTTCTTGTCTTACTCTTTTGCCTTCTTTCACGTGATTTTCATTGCCGTATGGTTTGCTTCTCCTTTCTTTCCT
>KB670814.1:0-29045 GCA_000349105.1 Anopheles epiroticus
TTTGTGTAGTAACAATAAAGTGTCAAAAACCAATTTCTATGACCAGGATTAGTATTCTACTGCTGTTGCGGTTCCAAGACATTAGAAACCCTCATTTAATCTCAAAATCGTAAATTTCATATTTTATTCTAGCTCTCCATTTTTATCTCATCATCATAATGGTGACACATATAATCAGCACATGTAATATATAAATAAGTTCCATTTTAGTAGCCAAGCGGATATCTTTAGCATTCCGTCGTCCAGTGGTAATTAGTACGGGTGGTTGTATTTGCACTGCAAGCGTTACGCTCCTAACGCGTCTAACGCTTTTGGCAGTACTGCTAAACACATATGACGTCACGGTAGCGTGTGCGGTATCAATAATGGATAAACAAATGTAAACAACCGTGGCTCACTAGAATTTCTGGACACCAGCCGTTTTAAGGACGCTTGGGAGCTTAAGGCGCTAGTAAAATATTGACCGTAGCTTGTAAGTAGATAAAGCTGGTTTAGTGTGCCGTCTCGAGAGTTTTCTGTGTTAATTTTTGTTACAGAGTGACTTTAAAAATTAAGCAAACTATTGAGACGAGAAGTGGAAGTTTTTCAAACCATTCCAAAACGACTTTTTTTTCAGAAAATATATTACAAATATTTTTTGAATTAGTTTTGCATCAAGAAAAAAATCTTATAAAAACTATCATGACTTTAAACCATCCTTAAAGTGTGCTTAAGCGTAAAAGACATTTGGCAATTGTTTGTTGGGCTGCGTGGAGCGAAACTTCTCGTGGCTTGCAGGCAGTGTGGCAGCTTAGAGAGCGCAATGTCCAAATCGGATCCAACAGAAACATGTACGGCCTCTTACGGCTCAACGACCTTTTGTGGCCCAAACCCCCCGCACACCCTACCCCTGTACTGCCCTTTGTTCGTCTTGTTTTCCATGGGTTCACCGTTTTTTTTTCCCTTCTTTTTTGACAGCGCCTGTCAAACGGGAGGATTGCTGTGCGCTTACCAACGCCTTCAACCGCACCGCGGCACCGGCAAGAATCGTGACGTGCCTTTTCTTTTCTATCTTCCCCCTTCGCACCCCGCACAGTGCGCTAGCGATTGTGTTCTTGATTTAGCTTTCGTTGGCTGTCAGCGTCGGAGAGGTCCATTCTTCTCTCCGGTTGCACACGTAGCACAACGCTGAAGGGCAGGGTTGGGCACTGGTGCAAAACGGGGGTGATATCATCATCAACTCCAAACGCACACATGGAGAAGGTGGGGGTCGGTGGGGGGAAGTAGTAATGATTCTGCCGTTTTTGCTGCTCCCGCCGTTTTCTTTTTCCTCCTCCTACTCCTCCTTCCCCTCCCACCAGAGCACTCGGATGACGGGATTGTTGTGGAGGGGGGGGGGGGGGGGGAGGAATGGTGGGTGGTGAGCGGGAAAGGCCAAGGGAGGCAAAGGGAGGCAAAGGGGCCCGCTGTAACGGTACATTCCGGCTTGACAAATGAAGCTTTATTTTTCCTTCCACGTACCGCGCCCAACGGGCATCATCAGAGGGAAGAGGTAGAGAGAGAGAAAGAAAAATCACGGCACAGCGAAATGGGGTTGGGAAATAAGGGGAAGAATGAGGTAGAGGACGCACGCCCGCCCAGGGACGGGTTCGTGGCCGGTCGCAGCCGCTCGCAAGTCGCCCAGAACGCAATACCGGCCCCCGTCGTTGAGTGTGCGCGCAAAAAAAAACACACACACACACACGCGAGAGCGAGAGACTTCAGCGAGCGAACTGTGTGGCCGCACAAGCGACGAACCCGCGGCCACGTCAGTTTCATGCGATTGGTTAGCGTTCTGGTGTCTGCTTTTTTTTTTACTGCTTTGTAGGTTTGTTCTTAATGAAAGCGCCCGTGTGTGTGTGTGTGTATGTGTGTGTGTGTGAAGACTAATCCATGCTCGGTACGGCAACACAAACAAAAATGGTGGACGCAAAACGGCAAACGCGCAGCACGCAAAACAAATAACAAAACAAACGAATGTGGAAAAAGTGTGTAAAATCACACACACACACACAGAATATCAGAGAGCACAATCGAGAAGTAGGAAAGTCCGCGTCCGGGCTGGCAGGCGAGCGAGAACTAAAATTAACATTTATGCAATGCAACTAAGCGCCAACCGGCAGAAAGGGAAGCACAGCTTCAATTCTGCCTTTGTTTTATGATTAATTTTGCATTCCCCTCTGCCCTCCACCTGTCCTTCAAGTGCCTGAGAAGGGTAAGCGGTAAGAGGGAGGAGGGGGAATGAGCAATGTGTACACACTGAATAAACGGCACGCGTCAGGCGCAGAGCGAGCAACAGACGACAAAAAAAAACGGCAAACCAAAAACAACGAGAAGCTGAACAGGGGAATCTGGATGGAAATTTGAAGCAGAGCTCATCAGAGCTCCAGCCCTGCGGCACAGGACAGGGCAAAGGGTTCGCCCCTCTTCCTCCCAAAAATGAGCTGTTTGTGGGGGGGGAGGGGGGGGATGGTAGTATGGGCGAAAGTAGATCGTCACGGTGCAAAGGGGTGAGAGTGTGAGTGCGAAAAAAAAGAAGCACGAAACAATATTAATCACCACCCCTTTGGCGACGGGGGGGGGGGTTTTCAGTTTTCCAGCTCAAAAGAAATGGGGGAAAGAGAAAGAGATAGAAAGAGAGGAGATTGTGGTGCTCTCGTTCTCTCTGATTTTTTAATATTTTTTCTCTTCTTTTTTCGGTGAGAAAGGGGATACGGTAAGCACGGATCGCAACGACACGCAACTTTCTCCCCGAACGCGACCAAGCCAGCCAGCCGATCGATTAGCCGCTGGGGGGGTCTGCGGAGGATTGGAAATATTTACGCATAATAAATGAGTTCATCCAGTCGGAAAGCCGAGCCGAAGTGCAGAAGCGGCAGCAAGGCTGCGGGTTTCTTCGTCCCTTCCTGCTGTTCGACTGCGCTTCGATTGCTTGGTGTTTGGATGAGGTTTTTGCCCTAGTGCTGCTGCAAGACATTCAATATTCAAAATTCCGCTCTCTACCGCAGGCACCGGAGAGGCAAAGGCGCGCTGACGTCACACTGGCTTGATGTTGGGTTTTTTTTTTGTGTTGCAAAAAAAAAAACGCAGTTCAGAACGTTGACGGGGGGGGGGGGGGGGGGGGGGGGGGGTAAACAGCCTGGGAGAGCGAATGCAAAACCATAAAGCAAATAGCTCCTTAAAAAAACCGCCTGGCAACCGTGAGTCCGCACCCATAAAAAGATGCAGATGAAGACTGTACTTGTGTGTGTGTGTGTGTGTGTGTGTCTCAAGGGGCTCAGAATGTGGGCCAAGCAAAATGGATGGATGGATGGATGGAGTCTCGATTGCCACCAAGAATCCCCAAACTCGCATTTCCCCCCCCCCCAGCCTAAGCTGCCCTTCCCGGCTGGTAAGGCGAGGAGGGAGAAGGAGGTGGAAAGGGATGGCAAGCAAAACAGGTCACTAGAAGGTGAAAGAGGAAGAAAACGACGACACGAAACACGGAAACACGTTTTCGGTTAACACCTTCACGGCTCACAGTGCGATGAAGACGAGCTTACTTATGATGGGATGGAGAGGGGGAAAGGGGGTGGAGTAGGGTTAGAAGAATAACAAGGAAAACAAGGAACCCCTTGTATGATTGAGATTTTTTTCTTAAACACACACACACACACTTACACGAATACGAAGTCTACGTAAAACGAATATAAAATGTTTCGTTTCAAACACATTGAAGCAAACCCAACTTTCATAATATTAAAATGTGATTTTTTTTTTCATTTTTCTCATCGCTGGCGTGTGTACCCCCGGTGTTCCGGAATTTCTCGCACATTCTCGCTCGCTCGCTCTCTCTCACACACCAACACACAAACGTACACACAGCATCGAGCACAAACACACTCGCAATCCGGCAATCGTGACGCTGCAAACGCCTGGTGCTGGGAACGAAAGACTTCAGCGCAAGCGCAAGCGACGAACCTTTCCGGTAGACGAGCGAGCACGAACACTCCATACACACACACACAAACACATAAAGAGACACGCAGTTACACTTCGGGTTACATGGGGAAGGGCACTCTGGAATATGCTTGAGGCGTTTGGAAAAAAGCAAGGAAACAATGCGTTTATAAAAGTATAAAAACAAATTTTGTTATTTTTCGTTTACTGCTTTGACACAAACAAGAGAAAACCTCCCGTTTCTTCAAGGTTTGTTTGAAGTAAAATGAGGCTGAGAATAGAAGCAGCGTGACGTTGACAGCGAGTGTCAAAAGAGGGCTGTTCTGTGCTGTCGATTTTTGTTGTTGTTGTTGTTGTTGTGGTGTGCGCTAGGAATAAATGAAACTCGCAGGTGAATGGGCCTTTCCAAGCTAAACAACAGAAAAAAAAAACAACAGATTTTGTGTTGTTCTGTAAATGTGAAACACTCACACAAGCACACAAAACACATTTACGCACGCACGCTGGTGTGCGGAAAATAAAATTGTTTGCCGGACGAAAGGCAGCACACACGGAATGGTGCAGCAGGGTGTAGTCCGCACCGCAGAATATGGATGACAGAATCACACCGGCAGGGAGGCCTTACCACACGGTACGCACACACAACCGTCTGCCGTACACGCGTCTGCTGTACTGTGCGCTCATTGGAGCGAAAAGCCAACAACAACAACACCACCAGGGCAATCAGGAAAAAAAAAAAACGGGAGGAAAAACAATAAATAAGCTAGCAAATCTCCCGAGAGGGAGAATGGGGAGGGGAGGGGGGGTCCTATGGGACGGCGAACGGGGCGGAAGTGAACGTTGATCGGTGCTCGATGTGCTTGTGGTTGTGTCTCTCTGTGTGTGAATGGACCGGATTTTCCGTTCCGAGCCGTTTGTGGGCTCGCCAAGCGCCCCCATCCTGCCTGCTGCGCGGCTGTGTCCACTTGTTTCACTCTTTTGTTCCTCTCCCCCAATCCCTACTCACAAACACACAAACACACACACCCACCTGCTTGCTGCTGCGGAAAAGGGGTTTGGGTGGCGTTTCGATTGCCCTGCGCTTGTCTCACTTTTGTTTTGGTTTTGGTTTCCCCCTGCGTTCCTTTGGTCGCGGCGACAAACGAAGCGTGCGCGATCGGAACCGTCCGGCGGTGCGCTAAAGACTGAACGTTTCGGCTGGCTGTCGCGGGGAGCGCAACCGCCCAGCGCTTAGCTCGCAGCGAGTGGCATGCCGCGAGACGACATTCCGTGTGTGCGCGCGCGTACACGAAGGGGAAGGGAGGGAGGAAGGGAGAGAGAGAGAGAGAGAGAGAGAGAGAGAGAGAAGGGCCGGCCGGCACCGCATACACCACGATTTCGCGGGAGAGTGAGTGCGTTGAGTGACCGCGGTGTTCCACGACCAGCCGATGCGGCTACACCGTGCGGCAAGGGGTAAAACGGGGGAGGGGCAAGGCGACGAGGAACCGACGAGGAAATGTCAAACGATCGGCGGCGCTCACGCGTCACTCGGCGGGCGCGAGTTCCAACTTAGCGAAAGTTCGGCCCGTCCACTCAGCACCAGCAAATTGCCTCGATCGCCCCCCCCTACCTCCATCCCCTCGTTCGCACCCTTTACACTAATGCTCTTTAATATCCATCCCCCCCACCTCCCCAACCCCTTCCACCCCCCAGGTCGTTCGCATCTGTGAAATGAAAATTCACGTACCGCAACTTTCCCATCGATCGGAGCGGCGCGAAGGGCGAAGGTGCGCACATCGGCGTGACGGCACACGGGCTGCAGACTTGCGTGGGCGGAAGCTACACACAAACACACAACCACACACACGCACCACGACTCTTCCGGAACAAAAAAAACACACACACACACAGCAAACGAAATCAGTCTCGGCATCTCTGCTTCTGCCTTTCTCTTTCACTTCGGCACATTCGGTATCGTTACGATCAACAACCCCCCCCCCCCCTTCCCGCGCCCCAGAAATAAGTCTTTGCTACGACCTTTTTCGATCGAACTCCTGTCTCTTTCACTTTAATAATTAATTTCCTTTACCTTCAGAAAGTCAACCGAGCGCAAGGAATCGCAAGCTTACAGCGGGAGCGCGCTCAAACGTACGAACAAAACCAGGTATAGAACGGTCCCCGCACGAGCAGCCCCGACAGCGCAATCGATAAGGCGCACCGTGCTTGTTAATTCAGGGCTCATCTCATCACCGTGCGATCAAATCTTCTCTCTCCTCTCCGCGCTTTTCCTCCCACACTCAGTGCCTTCTCTCTCTCTCTCTCTCGCTCCTTTACTTTCGCTCACTCTCGCACACTCTCGTTCGCGCACCAGAAAACGCTTTTAATATATTTATATCACAACGGTGAAGATGTGTGTGCTTTCTGTCTCGTTCCTCTGGGGACGTGCCTCGACGTATAAGAGGGAAGGTTTTTTAGAGTATTACACGACGTTGTGTAATCTCTCTAATCGGTATGATTTTTTTTGTAGTACGAGATCCAGCAAAGAGAAGTTTTATTTAGTGGTGACAATCAAAATTCGCACATCATGGTGTGTGTGTGTGTGATTATCGACATGCACAAACATCCCTGTGCCACCATATTTGCTTTGCTGCGAGAAGTGCATTTCCATAGAATTTCGAGCCAAGCACGTACCGGTAGTTATGTTACACAAACACACACGCGTAGCCCTTTGGGGGCACATTGCAAGGGGGCGTAGGTGATAGGAGACAGACAGAATATATTAAGCTCCGCTCCGGACGCTATAGAACTCGCACGCAACACTCACCCACCCCAGTGCTTAGTGTACGCCAAGTACACGGAACAATGATCTAACTAATTCTACCGACGGCACACATTACCAGACCCGCTGCTGCTGCTTCTTCTCGCGATCTTCTCGCGTGTCTGCCCGCTCTGTCTGTCGCTCCGTGTCAGTGCCGCGTGTGTTCGCTCCAGGCCACTCCCGGTTAGCGCCCGTGTTTGATGAACTCCACAAATAGGGGGGATGTAAAATGAGCTCCGAATAAAAAAAAAACAGAAACAACTACGCAACACAGCGCGCAGCTGAAATGCATTCATGATTTGGATAATTGCACGGCTAGAAGCTAGTGGGAGAGAGGATGGAAGTAAGGGAACAATACCGCAACACAGTAGAAGAACGTTTGTGACAATCCCGGAGCCCCACGCGAGCGAAACGGCGAGATTTCGAAATAAGAAAACCCCAAGAAAACGAACGAAGAACTTGGAAAGGCGCCCGCTCCCTACCGCGTTAGCGAAGTGAGTCACTTAGCAATGTGAGTCATGCATTTTTATTACTTTCCAATATTGCGCCTGTGTGCTTGGAGCCGGACCAACAGACTTCGACAATCTTTTTTTTTCTTTAAAAGTGTACGTGTTTGCTTACTGTAAAGCAACCCTACATGTAGCTGTATGAGCTGTAATGCCCAGAAGATATGCTTTACAATTTTTTGTTATTTTTGAAAGAATGTGCTCGTGACGGCCAAGCGGAGGGTGTTGGACGTATGGAGAAGTACCACTGTTCAAGGTCTAAAAGTGTCGATAACAGTACACTATACAGTGAAGCTTCTCCCAGATGCAAGACCGACGGGACTGCCATCTTAGGCTTCTAGCTTAAAGAATTTGACACCTAGAAACACCCAATGATCGACTTAGTAAACAAATAAGCTGACGTCAGCTAAAGTTCTCAATCACCACTTATAAACTAATATTGCCGACTTAGAGAACATTTGTGGGCTAATTTCATGTGCAGACTGGAGAATCCCATCTTAGGGAGGTTTACCATCTTAGCGAGACATGAAATGTATGGAAAATGAAGGGACTGTCAAAAGTGTTCATCTTAGAGAAACTTTCCCTCTTAGGGAGGTTTTACTGTAGTTTGATAGATTATTGCAGGCTGCAAAAAAGGCTCCAGGGTGATCTTCATAAATTAATCAACTAAAAAAAATGTATGTCTTAAGAAATATTATAGGCAATTCCTTATGCTCTTTAATATCCATGACTTGCTGTACTAAATCTGTACTTTAAAATTAAACTTTGCACTGTCAACAACAACATATCTAAAATTATATCCGGACAGCCTGGAAACTATTTTCTATGGAAACTATGCTACACACAACACTGCGGTCTTCAGCTTCGCATCGCGAACTAACATTTGGGATGGCAGGAACGAGGCAGAAATTTACTCGAGTGTGTAATTGTGTGCAGTACCGTGCAATATGAACCCTTCATCTACAACGCTGTTGAAACGCGCGGGAGGCTTTAACGTCAACTGTGGGTATCTTCCCGACATCTCAACACTGTAGCGTTGCCGACGCTAATGCACATCCGGGCAATTTGATTTTCTTCGTCCCTCTCTCTCTCTCTCTCTCTCTCTCTCTCTCTCTCTCTCTCTCTCTCTTCTCCGTCTATTTGTCTCCTCCTGGTCTCTATATTAAGGAGGCTCTGCCTCAAGAATAAAGTAGATAGAAACGCTTGCTATTTGCTAGGTGTAAATGCTCAATTATTGGAGTCAACCAATTCTTGCCCACTAACCAGAGAACGACTTGCCGGCGGACGCCAGCACGTGCAAATTCCACTGCAAAGACAACCGGTTTTTTTGTTTTTGGGTGTGTGTGTGCCAGCAAACGCTAGCAAATGACCAGCTTCCTGACCTACCAAGGTGTCAGAACCAGTATCACACCGGGAGGAACAAGAAACTGGTGCTGGTCCGTTGGGTTAAAGAGAAAGCGCCATTAAGCGCACTTGACCTCTCGACGGAGGACGGACACCCGGGTCCGAGCAGCTAATGATATCTAAATCAACACAACACTGCGCCCCCGGTAATGGCGGTGGAAGTCGGCGACAGTATGTGTAGGATTAGCCCCGACATGCGTTGTGTGGCGTATGCACAGCGAGAACCAGTTCCAATGCTCCCGGGGACGGCTTGCAATCGGAAACGACATTAACGCGCTTCAGACGCTTGCGTCCACGTCCCATTCCATGTCTAGCCCGTCTGATGTCACCTGGAACGCGTGGATTTGGGTGTATGACTTGTACCGGTACGGGTGCGAAAGGTGCCAATGTGTGGGCCCATTCTAGCCGGGCTAATGCAAATCGATTAATTAAAATAGCTGAAAACTGAAATTCTTGCCACGCGTAAGGGGTTCTGCAGGGGAATTTGAGACAATTTGGGCAGTCCGAACAGCTGATTTACAATTAATGCTTCACCTCAAAATGTGTTCAGTAAAAAGTTCATCGTGCTATCAAATCTACCAATTCCTTCCATAAGAAAGTCCTACCAATTTAAATAGTAATTGTTTGAAGATTGATGCAAAGTTTTCCATGCGTCAAGAATGTGTTTGATATGTAAAGAGAAGTTTTTTTTTTTAATATAGAGTACGTGTGATTGTTTCAACGCATTTCTGAAAATAAAGCAACATTATTTCATATTTCAGGAAAAAAATAGGTCACACTAAAACCCGTTTCCTAAACACAGATGGGCGGTACCCATTTCCCCCCCTTTGTTTAGACATAGATCCCAAAAAAGCTGGAAGTAAAACAGCAGTTTGGACAGTTTTTTGGAAAAACTTTTTGGACATTTGTTGTTGTTCAGAGACGATTTGTTGCAATGTTTATTCATTAATAACCCGTTAAAGCTCTGAATGATGTAAGTAGCATTGAGTTTGGCTGCAAATTAAAAAAATAGAACCAAGGGCCTAAATCCCTTAACGTTCCCATTTTGCTCCATATTTTCCTAAAGCCTTACTATTTCACAATCGTATCATTATCTAGGGGGGATCCCTTGACTCGATGGACGCCGAGCATTGACGGTACCCACGGATCGAGAAACCCTTCTCCTCCCGTTCTCCTCTTCATTCCTCGCTTAAAACCCACAACTGCAACCACTAGACATCGTCGCCCGAAAAGACGATTGCAACATTGCAAACGATTGCGCCAGGTTCTAATGACTTTCCCCGTTGCAAGATCGTGCACCTGCAAATCGTATAGGTCACCTCGTAGCTGCCAGTGTTGCCAGCAAATGCCAACACGATCCCGGGACTGGGTGAATTCTTGTGACGCCACTCCTTCGCGCGCAGAGAAAAAAGAAGTTTCCACTCCTTGCAGCGTGTTTCGCAAATCTTCTTGCCAACTGCGCTTCTTCAACGCTAGCGGGATGGTGGAAAACGCAATATGGGTAAGAACCGTAGGGCGTTTGCTTACAAAGGTAAAAGCCAACACCAGGCGTTATGTAAACAGCGTTTCCGCCTCGTTGTCGAAAAACTTCCAGCTTTCACCGCGGCGCGGCCACTGTTTGGCGATCCAAGGCAACAACAATTCCGGCGGCCAGCAAGAATCAGCAGAAACCGCTTGGGCGGGCTGACCTTCACGACGGTGGCGATGTTGCCGGAAGCGGTCGATTGTTTGCCTGCTGGCTCTACCAGCCCTTCCCCCGGTAAGTGTTTCCCTGACGGTGCACACTGTCGTTTGTTGCTTGTTTACACAAATGGCCGCATACATCCGTTACCGGGGTGGGCTTTTCGCCCGCCATTTACACCCCTTTTTGCCAGCCCCGTTGAGTCAGACCGTCCTTCTAGCGACGTTGTTCTGGGTAGCCTGTGACAATTTCTTTTCAAGCTAAGCTAAGCTCTCTGAAGCGCCCCGCAGATATTTTCCTCGAAGCTGCCAAGCCCCAGGAAAAACGCTCCAGGAAGTCTAGGAAGGCTAGTTCGTGAGCGGGTACACCGTTTGGCATCGGGCCGGTTTGCGAATTTCCCTTTCGTGGCGGGTGTACATGCATTCCCACGGCTCGCTATTTACGGCACGGGCGCACGCATTGGTGGTGCATTGGCGCATTCGCGGAATGCGCATTACCCGAGCACGTGCACCCCAGCCATTTTGGAGTGTTGCTAGTTGCACGCGAAAGCGCACGGGTGCGCACCGACCCATCGGCAATAATTACAGACCGTTGGCGGTAGTGCCGTGTGAAACATGGGGTGGGAGGGTTTGTGTTTTTTTTTCGGGAAAATATAGCCACAATGGTGGTAGCGCGCGCGCGCGCCATTTTCGCCATTGTTTTCGCTCCCGTCCGCGACGATGAGGAGCGGCCGGGTGTTACGAAACGGCACCGCGACTGACGCAATCGGCTACTATCCGGCTAAGGTGGTACGGCGAGATGGATCAGGTGGATTCGCTTCCGTCCCGCCTGCTCAAGGTGCGCTACACGCCGGCGCACTTGGCGCGCAATTACCAACCTGGACGGCCCTGGGCGGGAGTCCGGGACTAGTTCCGGCTCCTGCGTGTGCTATACACCGAAAGACAGACAGAGAGGGAGAGAGAGAGAGAGTGAATGCAAAGCTGTTGTCCTTCCGGCGCCTTAGTGCTGTGACCTTGAAGAAGACTAGGAATCATTATTCCAGCCAACTGTCCCAGGTCCGTTCTTCGCTCCGATCGTTCTCGTAACAATCTTCGTTATTCCTTCTTCGTTTTGCCCTTTTTTTAAGCGACTACACGCCCCCCCTCGCTCCCTTCCATACACACACACACACATAGACGCGCTGGGGAAGATGATGCACCGCAAAACCGGTTCCCGGAGGCCCCGGGACGGTCACGATCGTCCATCCTGTCCCGGGAAACGACATCGAGGCGAGCTTTGCGGGCTTGCGCATTTAAATGAGACAAGCACAGCAAAAGCTAATCCGCACACTGCGCTCCAAAATGGTATTCACACTGTTAAGCGCTTTACTTAACAGCAAGAGCTCGTTTCATTGGAGCTCGCTTTGCTTTGCCCTGGAAGAGTAACCATCTTGTGCAATATCTAAGCTCCAAATGTATTTACTATTTGGTACAAAAATCCTAACCCCTTATGAGAGTGTCGTCCGGGATTGTCTGAGCCGTTGGAGCTACTGGAGCTGTCAAACGCATTTAGGAATCGTCAGAAATCATCTAGAAACGTGAACAGAGGGCGATGGGCATATGAGTATTTTTCTTCTCCCGAAATCATTGGTTTGTGAAAATTTAAAATGCTTAAAAATAGAATATCACAATTTAAAGCACGCACTACTGACCGAAAACTTGTGTGTGGAGAGAATGTGATGTGTAAAGCAAGCTTTGGGAACCTACAGTGTTATTTTGGACGAACTGAATTTACATATGCAAGGACCACAAACAAACAGCCTTAACGCTCTCAGTATTCACATCTTAATAAAACATATTAAACAAAATGTGAGATTTGTGTCAGTTTGCTAATTTGATGAGTTGGAATACAATTCTAATCTTTGTGACTCATCTTAAGAAATTTCTGTCACACAACAGTGTGTGAACTCGATTGATTTGTTTGAATACTTGTTTCATCCTACATTTTCCAAGGAAGCTAACATTTCGTAACACACTGTATCAATGGCTTTTATCTCAGACTGGCGCACATTAAAAAAACCTGATGAGAAGCGCTTGTTCCGCGTGATGGTGGGCTTCAGCCCTAACCCGTCGCTCTCCCGCCTAGACGCACCGACTTGCTTCCCATTACCACTTTTCCTATAGCCACAACCCCCCTCCCCCCCAACCCCCTCTTCTCCCTCCAAACCTGGTCAATCGCCGTCAAGCAATGAGTAATTTAGGTGCAATCGCAGTATTTGCGAGAGCTTGCAACTCGTTGCGAAATACTCCCGACTTCCCCAAGCCCTTTCTCACGTTCCGGGGACGACCTTCAGCAAGGGGAACGACGGGCCGGGTACAACAAAATGGCAAAGGTGGACACCCCCAACCCCCACTCTCCCTTCCTCCCTTCCAGGGCATACGGATTGAATGTATATGTGCGGTGATGCAGCGGAGACTAGCTTCACAAGCGCTTCTACAACATTTTTGGGAACTTGGTCTAGAAGCTGTAATGTGTGACATCTTCAGCTCGGTACGTCCGAATCGCTCAAATCAAAGTGGAATAGCTTTGCGGGAGCCCCCTGCTCTAAGGATAGCTACGTCTCTAATACTCCCTTCCCACCGTCCCCTTATCCACCTTCCGCAAACCGGACGGGCAGCTGAAGTTCAACGTTTTTTCAAGGGTAGCTAAGGGGGGGGGGGAGGGAGGACAGTCCCTGGCTGGGTGTGTGTGGAGCACACGAAGAGAAGAAAAGAGAAATGCTGTCGACGCATTCGCCCTTGTATTTACACACGTCTTCCACGACACACACAGAGAGAGAGGCCGTGAAACAGTCACAGCAAATAGGGCCCCCCTTATCGATCAGGCTTTGCGGAACCTTCCTGAGCCCTGGGACTGCCGGGCCGCGAAGAAAGCAAAGGTGCGTGGTGCAGCGGGTGTATAATAGTACCGAACACCCCGTTCTGGTGCCCTTTCCCTTTGCTGTTAGAGCGGAGCGTCGATGGAAGGGAAGAAGAAACGAACGCGCTTGGGCGAAAAACCGGAGCGAACGTTTTGGAGGAGCCCGGACCAGACCGGGGCGGATCTCTCTATGGCCATCTATGGTCGTTGATCTTTGGATGTCCTGTTTTGATCTCCTATTCTGCCATTTGCCACCGTCTGTGTGTGTGTCACGCTCACGCTCTGTGTTAGAGTAGGCTCGCTCAAGCAACGCCTCGCTTCTTCAGACTTTTTTTTCCCAAGTGGAGTGGAGCTCGCCTGTGCCGTTTTCTTCGTACTGTTCGTGGCCGTCGCAATAGTTGCGTCGAAACGGCAATACTTTGCACTAGCTTTCCGCCGCTCTGCCTAGGTGCAGGAAGATGCTGCCCGCCGAAGATCTCGGACACTCTCGAAAACTCGCTCGTGTTTCGCCAAACTTTGCAATAGTGCTTGAGCTGGGATAGTACTGCAGCACTGTGCGTGAAGGGGGTTGGGGGGGGGGAGGGTGTTTGGACTTGGCGATGGCTTTCTCTTTCTTCCAAACTCTCTGCACTCCTCCACCCCTCCCTCTTCTTGTTCTCCACCACCTCTAGTTTGTTTTTCATTTTCGTTCACAGCTCCACAGCTCGTTCGTTCGTTTTTTTTCTTGTCGCTTCTTCTGATTTTTATCGTGCAGTTTCCGGACCTCCCCTACTACCCCTCCCCTTCCCCTTCCATAGCGCTTGTCTAGGGTGGGCTTTCGAGATCTTTCTCCGGCAGATTTCGAGCGATCCTGGCGGGGGCTAGAAGGCGAGATCTTTGTGCGGATTGAGCTCTGCTCCATTTCGAAGCTTCGTTCGCTGCTCTCGTTCGCTCCGTCCCCTTCTCCCCGGACATCTTCCCTTGCGCTCGACGCAAAGGGTCGCTTTTATGACGCTCGCCGTGCCTCGTCGCTTCCCCCCCCCCAATGTCAACAGCACCTTGGTATACAAGCTCGCCCCACATCTCGGTCACACTCATTCAGCAAAAGGCATACAGCAAAGGATGAATGGACCGACGCTCGGGTTCAGCGCGTTGCGCCACGCCAGCAAGCGTAAGCGCTGCGCAGGAACTGTGTACGACATTATGCCCCAACTTTAAGGCACCCCACCCTGCCCGCACGGACGGCACGGTGAGCACGCAACCCATCATTAGCAGCGACCCTTCGCTCCCTTTTACCCGCGAGAGCGCGAGGCCTTGGGCCCGCCGTCCGCCCGATTGTCACCCGCCGCCGCTACGGGGAACTCATTGCGCCCGCTTCCGGGCGGTCGTCGGCCCAGCGAAAATCTGTTAATTGAAGTCTTTCGCCTTGCAAGCGAACCCGCTCCTCGGCTGCGGTGCAAGCGGGAATGCTCGGCCGAACCCCCGAACCAACCATCAATTGACGGGATTGACTTTCCGGAATGACCTCTCCGACACCCCTCCCTCTCCTACTTCAGCCACTCCACGCGACCATCGCGATCTTCTCTTCACACACTCCACGTCGTCTTCGTGCACTTAAACGTGTGGATTTATCTGTGTGTGTGTGTGAGTGAGTGTTGCTCGCATGGATGCTGTGGATGGAGAGGTGGTTCATCTTCGCCCAACCACTCGTCAACTTCAGCTTCATCATCATCAGCAGCAGCAGCACCACGACTCCACGGCGAGCGGTTTAACTTCTTTCGAGCGACTCTTCCAACGACTTCCTCCTCCAGCTCCAATCCCCAGCATTCAGGTAACGATCTCGAATAGCAGCAACAGCAAGAATAATAATAATAAAAATAAAGCCGCAGCACTACTAGCACGGGCACATACATGCTTAAAGCCTTGCTGGGTTTTTTTTTTCGCACAAAAGTGTGTGAGTGATTTTTGTGTCTTTATATGCACACCACAGTGTCATTTATTTGTTCGCGCCCGCGGTTTCTTTAAGGTTCGTTTTATTTCTTTTCTGGCGTTTCTCTCTCTTTCTCTCTTTGTCCCTCCTTCTCTCTCTCTCTGTACGTAAGTATTTGTGGATTATTCCTGTTTGGAAATGTTTATGGCGGTTTGTGGCGAATGTTTACTGCCGGCTTTGCATGATTCAATATAATATGAGGTGGAATATTTTCAGCTTCTCTAGCGTTTTCTTGTTCTCAATAGTGTTTTTTTTTATTAAGCCTAATGTTTTTTTGTTGTTGTTTGCATTATCTCGTAAATATTGGCCACACAGTTTTTTTTGTTAATTTAGTCAGTGGGTTGTTTTGGCTTGGTTAGGTTGTCCGCTTTGAAAGACAATGAGTTTTGCAGGGTTTCTATTACTTCCTTCCACTCCGAGAACCGGTGCGCTCCAGATAATAGCAAACTGAATTGTATAAAAAAAATCAACAAAACAAATACACAAATACTGATCGCTAATGAAGATAAAATGACACGTTAAATATAAGGCAGCTAGTCATAGTCTGGTAATTTTAATCACGCCACGGTTATTCCAGGCCCTGCATTCCTGTATGTAATTTAGGTCCGATGGCTTTCCCGTCTCGGCAATGGCTTAAATCATCTTTCTGGACAATACAAATTCGCCCTTGGTTCTGAACCATGGCACTATATTAAGCTTCTATTCAAGATAGTTTCATGGAACTCATCATTCCCATTGAGGAAACGCCAATTTTCATTGGATCGTTAATTTTTAACTTCTTCTCCGATATTACTAGTACTCTTAATGTGCTTCACCATTGCTGATCTGTATTACTACATCCATTCAGTGACATGAATGTCATTTATTTGCTGGAATACTAACTCTTGGGATAACTTACACTTCATGTTCTCACATTTACTCTTCATGCACATTAAAGAAATTGTTACCAGCAGTCCACGACCAAGAGGTGTTATCGCTTCTTTAGACATTTTTGTTTTTTGCTGCTTGCGCACCCAGCTCATTTTGTGTTTGTGTTGATTGCAAGGAGATAAATATTCGTTCAGTTCGTAGTTGAATCGGTGCGTCAAAGGAGAGCGAAAATGACGTATCATCAGCACGTTATGAGCACCGAATCAATGTTTAAGAACATTCCCCGATACTCTGAACCTACCTTTTTCTCTCAGACGCCGTATCCTACCGATAAGCCGCCTTCGAACATCTCATCTTACCCTCATTTCGAATCTTGTCCGGTGGAGAAGTTTCACGCGACGAGGTATAAGAAACCCTGCAGCAGCGAGCACCGATAGCGCGTCGCTCGTGTAAAGGTGGCAACAACAGTGGCGCTCTGGACGGTGGAGTAGGGAAGCCCTCTTCCAGCTTTGCATTTGTACAGCTTAAGTCGCATCTTCTCCACCGCAATTCTCTAACTAAACATTATACAGACACACACACACAAACGCGGTGATGTTGTAGCCGGGCATTTTGTTATTGTTAGCCTGTTTTGCGCGATTCGTCTCGGCCCCCAGCGGACTCGATATCCGCGTGTCTGGAAGTGATGCAAGCAGTGAAGCCAGCGCAGCGAAGAAGCGAAAAAAATATCCGCTGACAATGCGACCATTATTATTTGTTTGTTTAAGTCTCGCTGTTGTTTAGCTTAGACCTACACAGCGATACCGTCATGCTCATCTCAGCTCCAACCCCGAACAATAACCTCGCCCCATAATAAGGCCACGGAAGGTGCGTGCGACAGTTCGGGAAGCTATCGGAAGGAAGCTGGCCAGACATTGCTGTGTCTAGCGTTTCACTCAAGCGTTCGGTTCGCTGCTCACTGTTGCATGGATAGCGTTCCCGCAGCACTTCTGACACTTTGAGAGGTTTTGCGTGCAATCGAAAGACTGTTACAGCGCGCGAGCTAGAGCTACATCTTTCCCGTCCAGCCAAACGGGAAGGCGTAGCACTACTTCACGTCCCTCAATTGGTACTTCCGGCATCGTATTCGTTCGTGCGCCGATACCAAACCGTCCAGGGAACGGGGGGAGGCCAGAGGAGGGGGCGTTTATATCGATTCCAGTTGCTGTGGTGACGATGTCCATGACCACATGCTTATTAACCATTTGCCACCGGTATGCTAATGAAGCGAAAACTTCGAACAGTGCTTCCAAGCTACCCCGAGCCGTACGTGCTTGCTGTCAAGTGGCCGTCTTTACCTTTGCGTCTGTAGCTGTGCTGGAACATCTCTGTAATCCGAAAATCGAAACCAACCCGCCCCCCCCCCTCCCTTCCTCATTCCCGTCAGAAAATGGCCACCCGAAACGAAAGACAATTGTTTCATCCACACCGGCACGCGGCAACAAGTGGGGAACGGGCCCGCCAACGGTGACGGCCATCTTCGCTCGGTACCACGAACTCTGAGAGTGTTGAGGTGTGTAAGGTACAACAACAAAAAGCCACACAAACACGAAAACGTTGGCATCTGGTTGGAGGAGGATGAGGAGGAGGAGGAGGAGGAGAAGGAGGAAAAAAAACGCGTTTCGTGGTGTGGTACAGCTATATGCTATAGATACATTTGCCTACGGAGCGTGACGCGTAGCGGCGCAGGAACTTTCTTATTTTCCATGTCACGTTGGCCGCCCCGGTGGTGTTGCAGGTGTGGCAGGAAGGGAAAAGGCTTTCGGGGTTCGGGTTTTTGAACCCGCCACCCCGAAACGTAGCCGCGTGTAATTGCGGATGTCAATAGTGTAACGCCCGTAACGCTTCGGTAACGCACGGCTACGGCTGCACGTCGTCTTCGTTTCCTTGCGGGGACGACCGCGAAATTCGCGCTTCGAGTTGGCACCCTTTCCGCGGTGGTTGGGGCGAGATATCCGTGCCGTGATACATCATGAAACATATGCCGTTTTCTCTTTCAGCCATTATCATTCCCGGCCCACCGGGGCAATGGGACACGCATGCCTTCATTGGAGCTCGCTCGACCTCTGCGCCCATGACTGGGGCCGGGCTGCTGCCAGGCCAGGCTTCAAAACCTAGGATCTTTCCTATCGCTGGCCGGCTGATGTTCTCTAGCAGCACGAACCGGGATTAAAAATGTTAGTTCCGCCACACAGACATACCGGCCGACGGGGCAGTTCCGGCAAGAAGTCGCCGGGAAACTCGATTTTGAAAGATCGAAACGGCACAAGGGGAAAAAAAATCCCGAATCGTGTGTTCACTTCGCAATGTCACGATCACGGTGTGCTGCCGGGAAAGAAAATCAAGACAAACAAGCAAACATCAAACCCCCGTCCAAACCTGCCGCCCCTCCTCCGGGGCTGAAGAAATCCCAGCAACCGCACACACATACTCAAAAGCTGTCTTCCACAGCCGGTCGGCGGGAGGGCGTGCAGCGGGGTAGATTGAAGACGAACCTCCCAAAACCCGTTGCCAGCAGGGTAGGGGGACCTGCTACAAAGCGAGAGAGGGAGAGGGGGGGGGGAGGGGAGAGATAGAGAGAGAGAGAGAGAAGGGAAAGGAAAGCGAGCAAGCGGCTGTATGTATGGTGGAGCACGAACAACGAAAAAAAAAAATGGAAGGAGAAAGAAGAAAGATGGAGCACGGCAGAAAGTAGAACGGAACGTTCCAGCGTTCGCAGAGGCGCAACGTATATGTGTGGCACGAATGTTGGCGATCGGCGCACATCACGTGGGATCACACGGTCGCTCCAGGCACGGGAGACAAAACGGAACAGAACGAGAAGAAATAATGAGATGTCCAAAGGGGGGTATGTGTGTGAGGGGGGAAGGGGGAGGAGGGGAGAGGGCACAGAAGTGTGTGCGGGGTCACGCAAAGGAGGACACGCGATGGAACGGACACAGATAAAATCAGATAAACAGGCAGCCAGTCGGTCAGGTACGTGTGTAGCGCGCGTGGTGGATCAAAACGTCGACGAGCCACAATTTATGGTAGTTGTGGCCTGTAACGATCGGTGTAACGACATCAGCAATGACAACAACAACAACAGCGAAAAAATGGGTCTAGCGCTTCCCAATGTCTCCGCATACTCTCCTTTTTTTCCCACAAAACCAGGTGCTTCTACCTCTCTTAATAGTGTCTGTCTAGTAGTCGCCACTTACCTTCGCGCCGTGTGTCGCCTCTAGCGCAAATTTGCTTTTTGCTGATTTTGCTGATAAGCGATCGTCGATGCGATATTCGAGTTTTGGGTGGGTGGGTGGATGGTTGAAGAATGCTGCCGCCAAGTAACGCTTTTGCTCCAAGGAGCCAAGCTTAGTTGATGGTCGAGTTCTGTGAGCGACAGAGGCACACACATATACACGCGGGCACACAAGCACAAATAAAGATTTGTGGTTTTTGTTTCATTTCGATAATCGATTAGCTTGCTTCGATCGAGATTTGAACCAGGTCGCTCCCTCACTGACGGTGACAAAAAGTGTTTCGTTGTTTCGCACAATCACGTCCAGGTTGTTCCCAGGATGGTCTTTTTAGAACAGAAAGAATTGAAACGGAGAGAGAGATAGATAAAGAGAAAGAGGGAGCCCTCTGCCAACCTGAACCCCCGAAATTCATTACACACTGGAACGTATTCCTCCCCCCGCCCCCCCTCCCAATCAAACAACCAACCGTCGGCCCCCAAAAACCTAACACCCGCTCCACAACCCTTAAAAAAAAAAATACACACGCACACACCTACACCTGGTAGAAACACTCCTTTCTTTTCTGCTCGCTAACACACCAGTGCTGAGCCGGTAAAGTGCTCTCTCTCTCTCTCGCTCTCCCTCTCTCTCTCTCTCTCTATCTCGCTTTACACACAGTCCGGGCGGTACGGGGCGCAACCGTTTGCGCAAACGTCTCAGAAGCAACTGGCAGGGGTGCGCGATGCGCCATCAATTTGCGGATCCGTGCCGTGTTGAGATGGATAAAGGAGGGGTGGAAGGAGGGGATGGGGGAGAGTGAGGGAAGGCACTCACAGCATCCCGCATCCAGCGATGTAGCAACGCGCCTGAGCACGAGAGAGCGTGAGTGACGATCGTGCGGGTGCGTTCGGGGAGTGCGGGTATATACGAGCCGCCCTGTGGAACTGTTCCGCGACGGCACAAAGGTAGCGTATGTAATGATAACGTCCAGATTACTATTCCTTTTCGAGCAAAAGGATCGATCATGCCGTAAGGTACGGTATTGGTAATGATAAATTTCATCTAAGTCAGCTGCAAATGGGACGACGGACCCGTTGAGTGCCCGCGTTGGGCCGGGAAGCGCCAAAGAACCAAGCGGCACTGGAGCAGGAACGGGCGACATCCATTAATTGCGTAACGCTACCAGATCTTCGCACAAGAGATGTCAGATGCTAATAACTAATGAAACAAATTCTTTCTTTGTTGCGGGCGGGTAATCTTCAATCGGGTGAAGGGTCCTCTCTGGATTTTACCCCTGCAACCTGTAACTGTTCACTGCATCCAAGCTAGTTCTCCTCGCTGTCTCGGAAGCTATATCTTTGGAGAGGGAACGTTTCCTTCCGGATAGATTCGGATGGTGTCAAGGTAATAACAGTTTGGATTTTGATTTGCAACTTTTTTGTTTTTTCTTTATTTTTATAGAGGCTTTGGCCGTCAGACTAACAATCGCCTCTAAATTTGACTTGTAACTGAGCTGGCTCGCTTCGGGCATATACCTAAATTTTTGGCTGTTTCCCCCCCTGTTTTGTTACCTATTCCGTTTATCGGGAAGCCTGCGGTCCTCGACCATCAATAGCAAAAATTTGCCGGTAAACTGATTTTTCCCGAAAACTGCTCTTCTGGGGGACCTTCGTGGAATTGCGCATCTGGCCTGCATGCATCGCTTCGCTGTAGTGAAGCCCGAACACCTATAGTTCTTCGAAAAGTCGGATGCCCAGCTAAGCTAAGGACCCGGCCACATCCTCGGAGGATGGTCGATCGGCGACGGATCGGTGCATATTGAGCTGCTGGGCGACTACTGGACCAGTGTGGTGCCCTTTTTAAAAAGTAAATGTAAATGTTTTTTAATGTAGAATCGTCCGTTCGGGGAAGCTGCGCTTCGTTTGCGCTAGTTTTAGGTTAGATGGTGATAAAAATTGGATAGGTTTGTGTTAGTTTGCTGGAAAACCGGGAAGAGTTCCTGATGTTTTTATTCAGAACAAATGAAGGCTTTAATTTCTGGCAAAGGGGTTCTGGATTAGCTTCACGATTAGCATGGTGCTGGTACCAGATCCTGAAGCGGCGTGAGTTCGGGATGACTAGTTCTCCCAGACTGAGCTAGTGCTAAATTTTTGTAGCTCTAGTGTGTGCTGCGTAGCTCCATAATCCCCATACCCAAATGAAACTTACAAAACATAGCACCATAACGTAGCTTATGGATGTCTCCCTACACGCTTTGTAGCTTACCCGAAAGCTTACCTATCGCACTCTGCAGCTCTCTCTGAGTGTCTTCCACCACATGTTTCTCTCTCTCTCTCTATCGTGAGTCACTTTATCGTGTTCGTCTTATTTCACACCAAATCCCTACAATAATGGGAGCTCTCTTGCACAGCTTAGCTGAAAGCTTTTATCCATCCCGGACCCCACCTTGCCAACCAACACCAAGCTCAGCGTGTGTGCGTGCGTAAGAAAAGGTAAACCGATCAACAACACCCGAATGGTGATGAGTTGCGGCAGCTAGCCGATGATGATTGATTAGCGCAGACAGGTCAACACGCTTGCGGTAAGTCCACTGAACAACCACTGAAGCAACCATCCTCCTTCGGGCCATCCTCCCAGCAAGCGGCATTGCAACGAGCGGCGCAATAAATCTCGTACGATTAATTTCCTGCAGGGGTACGGGACGACAGTTTGGAATAATAGTGCGAAGAGTGTGACATTCTAGAAGCGCTCCAACCTCCAACCATTCCGGCGCACTGCAGGGTGATGCAAGATTAGATTGCTAGAACTACTACGAGAGATTCTTCCGCCAGCGGTGGCAGCAGCCGAGTGTGTTACGAGCGTAGGGTCGAAAAAGCACGGCACGGTGCATCACTCCACTTGCTGAAGTGATCTGTTTGGCAGTAATTGAATCAGAAACAGTTTTCAGGCAGGCACATTATTCAATCAACGAGCGAGCGGTGGCCGCAAGGGAACGGTCATGAAGGCGATGACGCTGAATGATGATCGCTACGCTGCTGGCTACGGTCTTCCCTTCCCTTTGCCGGCGTGTGACGAGACGATGTTGCGGTGGCACCGCCACGATGAAAGGTGTCGCACGCACATCTTTAGCCGTAGACACCGGGATAATCAATCACCGCGCGCTACAAGCTACGTGAGCCATCTACAAGGATTCGGAGCAGAGTAAGGTTCTCGGATGCTTGCCAGGGTTCTTTTTTTTTATAATTTATTTTGTTTCAAATACAAGTATAAATGGATATTCGCGTGATGTGTGCACACTTAGCAGCTAAGCGGGCACGGGCTGGGTTCCTTCGGCCCCTAAAGCTCGCGCCGCCGGAGGATCTTATTGCTAGGGAAAGGCAAATCGTATGACAAGTAGTCCAACAGTTCTTTACACGATTACGATTTATCTATATTCGGACACCCGTTTGCTGAGGTCTAGTGGTTGGTGACGTTGGCGTAGGCTATGTTTGATGATTCGATCGTTTTTTTTTTTTCTACGGATTTGGCTGAAGACTGGACTAGACCTTCGCGTAATCATCGGAACAGTTAGGGATTATTATTTTACTTCCAAATGCTAACACGGCCAGTGCCAAACTTCTTTCTACGTCTGATTTTATGATTTCTGTTTTCAGCGCTTTTTAACACCGCGCGCCTATAAACTCTACTTCTGATCCACTATGGCAAAGATTTGTGACGAAACTGTACAAATGTAACAAAATAATGGAGTTTTTATTTGTGATGGGTATGTTTTGATTATGCCATCCTATCGTACCTATCACCGTTTACAACCGTTCCGTATCATCTACCTGCTTCTTGCTTCTTCGGTTTAGGCCTATAGATTATATTCTCCGCTCTATACCTCCGCTGTCAACTGTCGACGTGCAGTGGAGCACTTAGTCAGTTCATTCGGTTTTGTTGTTACCGTCGTCTGTCTCGATGTTTGGAAAAGTTTTTTTTTTCAAATATTAGTAACAATGATATTGGACAGTTTTTACACGCCGCAGTGTACCTAAATATAGGTGAAACTTCTGAAATTGATTTTTGTTGTTTTCAAAACGAAACCAACACATGCTTTCTTTTCCATTTCTAGCAGGTTGGAGACAATACAGCACTATTTGTTTCACAAATGAACGAACGAGTTTTCATAGCATTCTTCATAGGTTAGGTAGTGGCAATCGCTTAACGTTGTGTGTTGCGCCGTTCGTGTAGCTGTCAAATTGGATTTTTATCATCTAAGAGATTTACAAGCCAAAAAGCACATGTCACAACAACCGTCTGCCTTTGTTAACTGAGGGAGATGCATATTACTAGTAATTGTCATTCGGAAATGTTTAATTTTGTGGCAATTCCATTCCGCACTTTGTTGCGATTCAAAATCATCCTTGTTATGCAGGCGTTCTATTTAAAAATTTGAAAAAATACGCAACACACGCCGCCCAGTCCGATTACCACCTGTGATCGATAACTAAACACTAAGCTTAAATTAAACTGACGAAACGTCAAAAAAAAAAAAACGGGTCCTCCTTTTAAACCACATTTGCTGGAGACAGTCTAACGAACGAAATAATTGATAGCGAAGCGCCGAAACATGATGAATGTTACCGCGCTCACAGCACCGACTCACTGTAGAGGCGTGCATCAAGGCACTACGTATACTATCATTTCTGTTTTCTGCCAAATTCGTTCTTACTGCGCTACGATACGCGATTGTGCACAGCTATAGCTGGTGTCAGGTAAACTGTTACACGTCACGCACAAGCGTAGGTAAACAACTGGTGCAACGATGGACGATCTCGTCGCTCGCTGCTCACGGTTTTGCAAATGGTTTTGAGGTATTTGTTTTGAAATCATTCCGCCAAGATGTCTTTAAATGTTCACCCACCTTTAATACTATTACTGTAGCGCTGGTTTAGTGCGACCTCTACCCGCGATTCTAAACGCGCCGATCTTTGCTAACCCTTGTGATCGGGACCGGAATGATAGCAGCATCGGCTGTTCCGCTCCCTTTTTGTGTTTGTGTGTGTGTGTCGTGCTTCGCCAGCGATGGAATATCCGCAATATCCGCCGGTGTATAGTCGTGGCAGTAGAGCAAGCAGTAAAGTTCCCCTTCCAAGGTGTTCCCCCTTTCTGGACGCCTGGAGTGCATTCTCTGCCGCAGCCGTACACGCTACGCATGCAGGGGGGGGGGCATCCGCGATCGCTTACTGCTAAAGTCCTACCTAGAGCTGTGCACACGATCCTCCTTATTTACTACTTTAACCCCGTGGCTGTACAATTCTAACGGGGACTCGATTGATGCTAGGATCATTTTGACGCGTTTGTTCAGGAGTATAGGATTTGTTTTAGGTGTATGGATTGGGAAATTTGGTAATAAGGAGTTGTGGTAACGATAGCGGAGCATCAGTGAGCCCAGAGCTGTGAAAGAAAATCGTTACGTCCTACACGTAGAAAACGGGAAAGAGAACGGGGACATCCGAAGAGGCAAAGATATGAGCAAAAAAAAAAGCTTTAATACAACCGAAAGCCTACATCCAACCTGCTCGGTCTTCCCTAACCGTGCGCCCGGTGCAGTGCAGTGCCAGGGGGTCTTCTGCTACAACGCAAAGCCGTGGCGGAAGCCTCTGGGACACTTGAGCACGAACAACACGAAGGATATGATGAGACGGCGAGAGTGATGGACGAGGCACCCAATCCATACGTTGTTTTACGAACTAAGAGACTTACACCTAGGACCGTGTACACAGCTTGTCCTTATACACTACAGTTCTCAGGTCCCTCGGTTGCAATATGGAGCGTCGGAGGAATGGTTTTTCAATAATTGTTGATAGCGTGTTTTTTTAAGGTAGTGAAACGGGGAAAACAGAACTAGAGGGGAGATTCGTTTCACTACGGATCTGATTGGGATCTTAGCTACAATCTGCTGCGCCCTTGTTGAAATTGATGGTGGCAAATGTGTGAGGAGAGTTGGATGTTAACCAGAATGTGTTATTGATTTTACACTTACGCTAAGCTGTTACTTTAAACATTCCACTCGGAACAGGATTCATCTTTGATTGTAGGGTGTTCAACAACAAGAAACCTATATACCCCTCCGCATGCATGTAGTGCACAGCGCAAGATCCTGCCCAAGGCTCCGAGAAAACAACTTGGCTGGGAACCTTCGTTAAAACCTAACTTCTTATCTAGCTTGTCATGAAACGTTCGTTAAACTCTAGCTTCTTATCTACATACGCCGCGGATGTTACTCCGGATCTAGTTTACAATCTAAGGTTACCTTCATTCTCGCCACGAAAAGGTCTGTACAAGTGGTCGATTAGAAGCGTTAACCATTGTTCGTCAAGTGTTGCAAGCATCTCTGTTGACACATTACTCTCTGGAAGGCATCGACGCAAGGCTATCATATGATATCAGGAGGTGGAATACATTTTACCATTTCATGGCAGGACATGCTTGGTTCTCGCTCGAAAAGCGCTATTGTATTAGATTAGTTTAGCAAGTCAGTATTTATAGTATCATTTCATGGGCACGTGTAATTAAATTGCGTGATTAAATTGCTTAGTAGATAATACTAAGCGAATGGTGAACTTTTTGGTGACAAGAGAACAAGAAAATATGTTACAGTGATACATGATGAATGAAGAACACCTATGCGGAAGTGGTTAATCCACCACCTGATATCAGATAGTAGTCTGGCACATCCGTATGACACCTTGTGTCACAGGTTCTAGCCGTCCAGAAGGATAGTGTTATAGATAACCCCCCTTTTAATATCCCAAAAAAAAAATGAACCCCTTTTTAATATCTAACCATTAACGTCTAACGTCTTACCTACACACCCGGGTGTTACACCGGGGTTTAGTTTACAATCTACGATTACTTTCATTCTTGCCACGAAAATGTCTGTACAATTGGTCGAATGGAAGAGTAACCAGTGTTCGCTACGTTTTGACAGCAATGTAAGCATCTGTGTTGACACATTGCTCTCTGGCAGGCACATAAACTTTATGTCATACGTTTTAGCCATCCCAGAAAGCATACGGCTAGTTTTAAAAGCTAATCCCCCAAAAACCCACCCAAAAACCCACCCAAAACCGAATCCCCTGTGTAATGAACCCTTCTTTGATCTCTAATTCAACATGAGGCTTGAGTTCGTGCCATAGACGCCACTGTCCACAGTAAGTGGACGGGATATTATCTAGTTCAGTGATCCCCAAACAAGGGTGCTGGTAAATTTTCAATGAGCTCGCAACCAATGCGATGTGTTTTAGTGGGCTAAGAAGTCTATAAAAGAATTTTATAGACTTGATAAAAACAATCTTTTCGTAAACCTGTTTTGTAGTGCTGTTTCAGTAGCATTTAAAGAACTTAAAAGTGGTTGAAATCCGGGTGAAAAAACTAGTGTAATATAGCATATTGGGCAGGGGTACGTGGCCAGGTTCTATCAAGTTAAATTTACTATCGCAAGATGGAATTAATAGCATGGTGCAAATTTTAATACAGTTGATATGAGCTTTCAAAATCAAATTTTTCAACTTAAAAAGAAGAAAAGAACAAAATTAACTGTTAATGAAAGCAAAGAAATTGCTTGCTGAACTCACTTGGAAAAACCATCATTAAATACCTGATTAAGAATTAACGAAATTAACAATATTCATTAGAAATTTATAATTTCTGTACGGATCTTTCCTTTAAAAAGAAGGAACGAACGAAGTTACGAATGGAGCAAAACATATCTGAGCTTCAATTCAATGCTAAACTTATGATTGGTTGTGCAAACTTGCTTGCTCTATTGCTTCATCGGAAAATGATGGACTTTAGGAAAAAATACTTTTCTAGTGCAAAATGGATTCTTCCGTGCCCGTATGCCATAAGTAATTTGCGCAAGTTAATCTGTTCATGATTGAATATAAAAAAAAAATAATTTACATCAAATTGAAAATTTCACAAATTTCGCCTAAAAATGCTTTAAAATGGGCTGTACCACACCGTAACCGACAAAATAGTGGGGCGCTAGACGAACCAAGTTTGGTAAACACTGAACTAGATACAGCGGGCCTGGCCTACGATCTACTGTTACTTTCTTTTTCGCTGCTTTAATTATTTACAGATCAGATAATGTAAAGTTAAAGCTTCATTTTGAGCGTCTTAATTATTATCTATACACAGCCCCGGGTGTTAGCCCGGGTCTGGCTTACGGGCTATTGTTATCTTCGTTCTCGCCACAATAAAGGTCTGTACAAATGGTCGATTGGAGGAGTAACAAATGGTCGATTGGCGGTGATTAAATAATAATCTCGCACTGGATGCAATATAATCACTTTGCGAACAACGCACGTACCAGTGACAGTTTATGCAGTGGCGGATTGGCCTACGGGCGAGGTTGGCGGACGGTCCGGTGAGGCCTAAACCTGTCCGGAGGGCCTCACCGGTCAGAGTGCCCCGGTTAGTCTTGCTACATAAACGGGGCCTCTACGCTCCGTTCCGCTCGGGACCTCCAAAAGGGGGCTTGATCCGCTACTGATTTCATGCCACACAGTCTCGGATGTCCACCAAGCACACACTCCGGATGTGGCTTACGCTCTAGGGTTTTCTGTATTATGACCATTAAGATTTGTACAAATGGTTGATTAGAAGGGTAAGTTGAAAAAAAGATTTCATCGAAATGAATACATTTTTGAAACGGGACAAAGCACGAAGCAGTCCAATATCTATAGATAATCCCAAACACCCTGCAATAGCAGGGTTAAGCCCGCCAGCGTCTAAATGCTTATATATCTCCACCCGGACGTTACTCCGGGTCTGGCTTACGATCTACTGTTACTTTCATACCCCCCAACATTTCAAGTATGTACAAATTGGCGTTTAGAAGTTGTGGGTACTTTAGTACATATTAAAATTGGCATTCGTTTTTTTGCCTGTTGGCGATATACACAATTTAAAACAAAAAAAACATCATGAATATTATTTGTACCGGCTGCTAAATCGTTCGCTGTGCCAGCCGCACGAGGTTAATCGATCCGCTGGTGATTTACATACGCTTACCTTAGTGTTAGTTGGAAGGTTTGCAGCGAGAAGAGTTAGGTAAGGAGGAAAGGTAGTACAAATCCCGAACGGAAATCGGTACGTTTGTGGCTTCCTTCCCCTTTTTAAAAAAAATAATAATTCAAGTAACTTTTAAAACCAAAGGTTCTGCTGCGCAGCTGTCAAAACGTTTAGATAAAATTTGGTAAGCATCCTCGCTTGATAGGCATTGGGAAAAATCGAATTAAAAAAAAACATTTCATTTTACTGTATGATTACTGTACGCGCACGCGTTAATTTAAATTTACACCTTCCAGCCGTCGGCCGCTGAAGAAGGAAGCCGTGATAACCGTGGTTTTCCATTTGAGATTTGTGTTCGTTAGTTGAGGTACTTCTTTAGCGAGTTGATTGGCGTTCGGCAAGCGGTGTTAGTTTCGGAAGCATTTTCGGAAGGAATAATATATATAAAAAAAAACATGCGACAAAATTGTGATTACACCCGATGTACATTAAAAATACAGCAATGAAGCATGGGTACACATACAATTCTGTAGTATTTTCATCAGGCCCTAGTAGTGTGCGCTCTGCTCACTTTGTCTCCTCGAACACCGAACGGTTATCGAACCCTTGCACGGATCGGGGAGGTTAAAAGGGGGGGGGGGGG
>KB670814.1:32695-56178 GCA_000349105.1 Anopheles epiroticus
GAGAGGGGACGACCGGCAGGTGAACATTTATCAATTTCTTGCTTTACAATCTAACACTCTCATCTTAGCTTAGCTACCTTACATTTACAGAGACTTGCGCACACAACGGGGCACACAGTCCCAGCCTATCTAACAGTGTAAAGGTTTGAAGAAAAAAAAAAAGGATGTAAAAATAAATGGTAAGAGTAACAGAAAGGCATACGAAAATGGCCAACACGTGACCAACAAAGGAAAAGGCGTTAAAATGTGCGTAATACTAAAAATTTAGGCGTAAAATATATACGGTATATACTCTGCTAGCTAGCGACAACGAAACATGTACCATTGCAGTATATGTTATAGGGGCGCAAGGGGAGCATTTGCAATTCACTGTTCCGTAGAGCAATTGCCAAGTGTGCTGCCATCTTTGAGACAATCCGTTCTCAAATCCGGTGCGTACACACTCGATCGGGTTTTAGGGCAGAGGTCGAAGTGTATCGCTAGTCTTTACTAAGAGTGCCCAAATCTCTACCATTGCTTCGTTATTGCAAAATAATAATAAAAAAAATACAACTTTAAAACATACAACACAGAAATTCACCACCAAATAGATTTGAACAGACATATTTTCTGCTATTTTCCCAATTCACCGAAATTTAAACAATGGCGTTTGTTTTAACAATGGAATCCAGAGGGAGGTGGGGGGGGGGGGGGGGGGGGGGGGGGGAGTTGGAGAGAGTAGGTGAATAAACATTCATGCCCAAAATGGTGTAAGTTCAGGCTGGACCCTGGCATTCACCATACATAGATATGTACAGACATATTTGCTGCTAGTTTCATAATTGCACCGAAATATTAACTACCACAATGGCGTTTGTTTTCACAATAGAATTCAGGAGGGCGGGGGGAGGAGGGGATGTTGTAGGTATTTGAATATTCATGTTCACAATAGTGTCAGTTCAGGCTGGACCCTGGCAAAGACTATTGATAACTAACACTAGAATTACTACGCTACAGTTAAAAAAAAGGGCAGGCTTGGCAACGTGCCGAGTTAAGGGTTGTTGTTAGGGTAAATTGCTAAATACTAGTTAGGGGAGGCGAGATGCACAACAGCGGGCTGGTGGTCGGAAGGGTTAGGTCTCTTCTTCCACCGGGAAACTACGAGGGCACATAATGCAACATGCTGGCTGGTTAGTTTCGTTTGCTTGTCGCTAGCAAAACGGCAGAGTGCGTCTCGCTCTGATCATGTACCCTAACCTACTGCTTAAGTAGCGCTTATCCTAAGTGCACACATCACGATCCAGTAGTAAGTTCTCACGATCATCATCATTGTCAGCATCATCATCATCGGCTGCCTTAGATCTGGCGCGTGTAGATCCGGCCACTGTACCGGTTGAAGCCGCGACCGGAGCGGGGCCGCTGCGAGCCACCGAAGTGGCCACCGGGCGGTTCGCGATAATGGCCACTGCCGCCAGCACCGCCACCGCCGACCCCGCCGCCTCCCACACTGCCGCTTCCGCCGGACAGCCCGTGGCCAAAGTGCTTGCTGCCACCGGGGCCACCACCGCTTACGCCACCGACCCCGCCGCCATCATGCATCTGCGACGAGCCGGCCGAGGACCAGAGGCTGGAGCTGCCACCTCCGTTACCACCGCTGCCACCATTGCCCCCGCTGCCACCGCCGCCGGGTGCATTGACCCAGGAGCCACCACCGTTGCCGCCACCGCCGGCCGAACTGCCGCCCCCTCCTGAACCGCCCGAGCGAGCACCGCGGTCGGGGAAGTTGCGGCCACGGCTCCGGTTCGTGCCGCGGATCGTGATGATGTCGCGCGACAGTTTGTTGTAGCCGGTCGGGCCGGTCGGCTGGGCGCCGCACGTTTCGAGCGCAAGGAAATCGTCCACATGCAGCGAGGGCGGGCGTGACGTGTTCGGTGGCCGGGAACGGAACAGATCGCCCCGGGTGGTCGGCGTGCGGGAAAACCCACGGCCACGCAGAGGTGTTGCTGAAACGGGAAGTAAAACAAGATGAAAGGTAAGCCAATTTTCTTAAGTACTTCTTGAATATTTCGATTATTTACAAGAATTTTCATTTCATTCAACTCGGTCGCAAACGGTCCCAAACATAAGCGTATATCGAGGAGTTGCTGCATATATTTTTTTTTTACAAGATCGGTTCAACCTTAGCTTCGTTTCACTGAAGCAACGGTGCGAACCTGATTGACACTTACCGAAAATTTTCTTCTCCGGTCGCCCGGTGCTCGGTTCCACCTCGACGCGCCTGGTACGGAAACAGGGTGCTGTGGTTAGACGGTCCCGGTTCGAGTGGGGCGATGCGGACAGGTGCAGCAGCCGTTTGCAGTCCGCGGTGAGGTTTGTGTCGCCGGACAGGCACACCTTGGCGAGATCCTGCAGGTCGCACGGGATCTGCTCGCGCTCGAGGTCGTCGTCGCACGGCGTAAAGCCGAACCAGTCCGTTGCCTTCAGTCGCTCCTCGCAGTCCTCGCTAATAAGGTACACGTTGCGTGAGCCGTACTGCGTCACGATACCTTCAGCCTGTGGCAGCGGATCCACACTAACCGCATTCCAGTCGACGGGCAGAGTAACGATCTTGGCCGCCACGGCCATTTCCAGCTGTGTGCGTAGGAAGGTCAAATTTTCCTGCAGACTATCTACGACGGTTTGCTTGGGAGCAGATGAACTCAGCTCGGGCGCGATTGTTGGCTCCTGCTTCCGCTCTGTCCCTTGCGCTTCCCCCTTGTACAGTCCCATCAGCTCATCGACGAAGGTAAGCATGCGGGCGAGCTCATCGTCTATGTGGCCCTCGCTCAGCGGCATCAGCTGGCCGAGCTGTTCCAACGGCAGCTTGACCGTGCGCTTCGGTAGATTCGCACATCCGTCCGTTTCGCACGAAGCGAGCGAACGCCAGAAGTCACTCAGCAGTACAAATAGCGCCCGGTACGTGGCGGCCGGGCCTTCCTTCGCCTTGCGCCAGAACTTTTGCATCACCACAAACCAGCCTTCCCGTTTGCGCATCAGGTTCGCCATCAACGTAACAAAGGTCGTGCTGAAAAGGGGAAGAATGGAAAGAAATGTATTCTATTTTTCAATGATCCTTTGTATGGTTTCATCAATTGAGACGAACCGGATACAAGTATAAAGTTAAGCGAAAATAGTTCCCCTTTAATCTAAAATATAAGTTTAAAAAAACATAAGTAAATTACGCACATGATAGCGGATCAATCTAAACGTATAGACTTACATCTCATCTTCTATTCTACGTGCAATTGAATTGGCTAGGTTTGGGTGGTGTATTACCCCACTCTTCTGCCTCTGTATTATACAAAGGCCACTTATGCAATACTAAAAGCTTTATGCTTTGGATTGTTCTGCTGTTGGATGACATGCAACTTTCCTAGCGATAATTTGATCACAGTGGCCATCAAATAGGCTTTTAAAATATTGTATAGCACTTGTGGTCCTTTCACCTAATGATATTCAGATTCCCAACACCTACTGGCCTCACACTTCTTCAAACCATGACGGAACCTCCGTCATATTTTAAAGCGAATGTCAAATATTGGGTTTCATTTAGAATGTTTCATTCGCTTACCATCCTACCAAAAATATTGAATGTGCTTTCATCCCGAAATAACGTAATGTTTCAATTGTTTTCGTGCTGCGGTAGGTTATTACTGGCAAATTTTGTTCCCATGCTTCACCAACAACCACAACACCATACTTACTCATGCTCGGTTAGCAACAGCATGGTGCGCAGGGCGGCCATCAGCACGCCCTGCCCGATGTCGGCGCAAGTAACGTTGGTGGCGCACGCGCTACAGAACGCTTCGATAATGTCCTTCGGTGGTAGCGAGCAGGCAAGCTGCAGGGCCGGATCGATGGTGTCGCCGAACATGAGCGCTATCTCGGCATCGAACAGGCTCTGGAAGGTAAGGTAGATGTGCTGCTGCGTCTGCTGGTGTGCAGGCGTCTGGCCCGGATTGAGCAGCACGCCCATCAGTATGTCCATGATGCGGCCGGGCAGGATGGAGAGCAGCGAGATCTTGACCGACGCGTGACAGACGAGCGTGGCGAGAAAGCTGACCAGCCGGGCGTGGCTGGTGCTGGCTAACCCACCCGGCAGTAGCTGCTCCTGCACGATCAGATCGGCGAGCGATTTGGAGATGAGCAGCGTCATGTTGGGGGCAAGGTCGGACAGCTGAAGACAGACCCGGCTCAACACGGCCAGCAGGGGCGTGTAGCTGGAGGTGCAGAGCGTCTGGATGAGCTCACCGATGGCGGGGCTTTGCGGGTGCAGGTGGGCTGACCAGAGCTGCCGCTCCTGGATGAGACGACTCAGCTCGGGCGGCGTGAGCGACTGCCTGCAGTGGATGGGCAGTGGCAGGGGCAGCAACTCGGAGAGTACGAGCAGCCCGGAAAGGAAGTAGTTCGGGCCGGTGAGGGTGAATCGGACCAGCTCGCCCACCATCTGCGTCCAGAGGCTGCGGTGCACGTTGTTCGTGTCGAGGCCCTCGGGGGGCGTAGGCTGCGTGTAGGCGAGCAGTATGCGCACCGTTTCGCGCTGGACCTGGCGAGCGTCGGGCCCGGCCGCAGCGACCGACGGCACGCACTGCATCAGCGTGTAGGTGCGCAACAGCGGCTCGATTAGCGTTAAGTCTCGGAACTCCGTGTTCCGGCACTCGATCAGGTTGGTGACTAGCTTGCGCAGAATGTAGACGAGCGGGCAGAGCAGCTGCGTCAGCAGGACGCCCTGCTGACTGGCGAGGCTGGCCGTGTGGATCGCCGGCTGATCGAAGTGGTGCGTCAGTTTGTCGAGGATGGCGAGCAGCAGCGCCTGCCCGTCGGCGGAGTAGAACTGCAGCAGCGTGTACTTGTACTTGAACTCGGCGTGTCCGCCCGGTTGCTCGTAGTCGTCGTACGGCGGTATCCCCAGTAGCCGGACCAGCCGCAGTGCGGTTATCAGATCGCCCGGGAAGGCAGTGACGTACTCGAGGCTGCGCCGCATCAGCTCCACCAGTGGCCCGATGTCGATGTACGCAAACAGGTCGTGCAGCTCGAGCGGCTTCAGATAGACGGCCAGTTCCTGCAGCGTGCCGCTCACGCTCGGTTCGAACTGCTCGTGCTGCTTGACCAGCGTGAGCAGGGCTGGACCGTGCTGGGCGAGGTAGCCGACGGCTTCACCGTGCCGCACGGTACAGTCCACTAGATCGACGCAGTAGCCGAGGATCGGCGAGCGGTGCTTGGTGGCGGCGGCGGTGGTGGATGCTGAACTTTCCTCCTCCTTCGGCACCTTGCGCTGCTCCCGCTCGACCAACTCTAGCAGCACGCCGAGGTTGTCGTCCATGGAGAGTACCTCCACGACGAACCGGCGGCCGGGACCGCACGACAGCTCGTAGAGTGCGTGCAGGGCGTCCACCAGCCGGTCACGCTGCTCCTCAATCTGATCGTTGGTACTGGACGCCGGCACTCCCGTGCTGGCGATCGCATCTAGATAGTAGATGGTCTGTACCTTGTACACCAGCTCCACGCCTAGCAGCTGCGGGCGCGACAGCGCGGACACGTGCACCTCCTCTACCGGCGGCGAAGCACCAGTCTCGACGGGCAGCCGCTGGAACAACCACCGCAGCAACAGGTTCGTGTAAGGCAGGCTATCCACCAGGTAGCGCAGCTTCGGCATGCTCTTCAGCATACAGGCGAGCAGATTGTAGACGAACTCGCACAGGGCAGGCGGCGTGGTGGGTAAATCGAGCAGCAACACCATCGACTCGACCAGCCGGTGGATCTTGAAAAATTGTACCACCGTCCGGCTGACGTTTAGCGACGACGCAATGTCCTTGTGGATCTCGAACTTGGCCGACACCGGAAGGAAACGCTTCGGCTGTGCCAGCGACACCTCGTGCAGTGAGATCGCACTCGTTAGCTCGGTTAGCGCACTGCGGAGCAGCTCCATCAGCTCACGATCCGTGTGCCGAGGTGACTGCTCGCCCGTCGTCTCCTCCTCTTGCCCACCGCCGCCTTCCACCATGCGCACGTACAGTCGCTCGATCGTCGCATGAATCAGGGCCAGGTTTTCGTACAGCGAGATCTTGCGCAACAGCGACTTGAGGGCGAAACTGATCCGTGTCGACGGGTTTTCGCGCAGCAGATCGAGCAGCAACTGGTAGCCGTTGTAGGTCGGCGACAGGAAATGGTGGATCGCGCGGCGCGTATCCAAACACGCGTAGATCGTCCGTATGATCATCAGTTTGATCGAGAGCGCCATGTGCGGCTGGGAGTACAGCCCGAGCAGCCGATCGAACAGGTTGACGTCACCCGGTGCAAGCAGCAGTCCGACAAACGGTTCGTGCGGACCGAGGAACTCCGCCAGCCGGATGCCGCTCTTCATGTGACGCAGCTTGAACGCGGGCTGTGGCTGTACCATCGCCCGCTCAAAGTCCAGCCCGACACGGATGCAGTTCACGAGCCGGTCGGTAACGCCCGCCCAGCCCGCCTCGATCCAGTGCTCCAGCTGGTGCTGGAACGCGTCCCGCACCTCGTCCTTCGCCAGCAGCTGCCCGAGCACGTGCACAAGCTGCTCCGCGTAGTCGACAAAGCGCTCCTTCCATTCGGCGCTTTCCCGCTCGAAAGACGCGGTCGCGGCCCGCCCGTACCGCTCCTGGGCGAGCAACTGCTCGAGTTGGCGTAGCAGCTTCTGCTCACTGGCACCGAGCAAACGGAGCGGGTCGGCATGTACGTACCTAGTGTTGGACGAACAAAAATTTATTAGATATGATGATTGATTGAGCTAACTTTTCCAGTTTCATAAAAGCAATTCTTTTCGAGGTCAAGCACTCTACAAAGATTTTCAAACAAAAATACAAAAAAAGTTAAATAATGCTTTTTCTAATTCCGATCAATCGAAAAAATATAGACCGAGTCGAGATACTATTTTGACATTAATTTGTGTGATTTTGGCTCAATTACTATGCTCATCACTATTGTTCCCTAAGATGATGGAAAAAGATTTTAGTGATTTTATAATGTTGGTAAGGAATTCGACTATTTTTGGTACGAAATCAGAGGTATCTCCATTATCATACCATTTCAACTCTTTGAAAAGAGAGAATACTAGAGAGCCATTGAACCACTTCGAAAGAGTGATAGTGCACATTATAATACGTACCGCTCCAGTGTCGCAGAAAACGGATCAAATTGCTTGCTGACGGGTTCGTCCACGGGGCTTGCTCCTCCGCCCGCACTGCCACCGGCCGGCGGCCCGTCCAGATCAAAGTCAAACTCTTCCGGTATCTCCTCATCGCTCAGAATCGGCTCGAACTGGTCCGGCACGGAGACGGCATCCTCGTCCGGAAGGTTGGCCGCGAGCGCCGGCGCGACTGTCGTGGGCGAAGCGACGGGCGTAACCGAAACCGACACTGCGTCACACACCGCCAGCGATTGCTGCACCTGGGGTAGGGGCGGTGGCGGTGAAACGATACGCTCCGCTGGCTGCTGCTGCTGCTGATGGTGGTAATGGTGATGATGATGACTGCTGTGGTGCTGGTGCGAGTGCTGGTAGTGATGATGGCCGCCGTCGCGCTGATGATGATGGTGATGGTGGGACGAGCTGCGGCTGGAGGATGACGAGGAAGAGTGCTGCTTTACGGGCGGCAGGGGCCGGATGGTTTCCATCGCCGGTTCCATCATCATGCCCCGCTTGCGCGACGCGTACTTGCCGTTCGACCGGTGAAAGCCTCCGTCCAGCTCCATCTCCTCCTCTAAATCGTCTTCCACGTCCTCGACGTCTTCCACCACCCGCTCGACTTCCTCCTCCTCTTCCTCCTCCTCTTCCTCCGGGGATGATTCGTTGCGGTCGGGGGAGCGGGGCCGGCGCGGTGAATCGATCGGAGACCGCGGGCGGGGCCTACGCTCGTCCTTCTCGATCCGCTCGTACGATGGTTCGCGGCGTAGGCGCTCATACGAACCGCTGCGCAGTCGGCGTGACGATCGATGCACACCCGCGGACGGTGTGGGAGGCGGCAGTGGCGGGTGGGCTGGCGGTGCCGCCTGTTGTTCGATGTAGTCCGGGCTGCGCGACCACCGCTCCCGGTGCTTGCCGTACTCTTTGCACAAACTCGGCGAGCGGGAGGAAAACTCGTCCCTACTGCTGTGGCGCCGAGGCCGGGGCGATGACCGTTCGTAGGCATACGGTGCCGCTACCGGTGGTTCCGCCGGTGGTGGCCGGCACACGCCCTTCGAGCGCTTCTCTGCCAGGCCGGGCGGTTCACACTCGCCGGGCAGTATCTTGCCCGCCTCGAGCGGCTCGTAAATCGGTTCCGGCGGGCTGGCCGCACTGGCAGGCAGCGGGTGTGCAATAACGGCCGCCGCGGCGGCCGCAGCCCTCCTCGCGTACGGCCGTGGATCCTTCGGCGCGTCCTCGCCGTCATCCTCTGGGTACTCTTTCTGCACGAACACCGTTTCCCCGGCGAGCGGAGGCTCCTGGATCCAGTCGCCGCCCGGGCCGCACGATGGTTCCGCTATCCCGCCGCTATGCAGCAGATGATGATGGTGATGGTGGTGGTGGTGGTGCAGCAGATGGTGATGCTCCGGACCGACTAGCTCGGCCGGCTGCGGTGTCGTTTCGCGCGGCGACACGATCGGCTCGGCAATGTTGGTCGTCAGGATGCCGTACACCGCAAGCGTCATCGTCGTGTACCAGCCCTTCAGCACTAGGCCGTCGGTCGGGATGCGGCGCACAAACTCCTCGATCGGACCGGAGTCTGTCCCGCCCGGTCCGCTACCACTGCCGCCGCCGCCGCACTGTAGATGGATGCAATTGTTCTGGTTGTACTCCAGCTCGCCCAAGCTCTCGAACACCGGTGCGCCCGGTTTGCCAAGATCGTTCACGTACAGCTCGATGTGAAAGTTGGACGGGTTGGTTGCGCCCAACCGCACACCGCCCGGGAAGTCGGCATGTACGCGGGCACCGAGCGGAATGATCCGCACCTCGGTGATGTAGACCGGTTTCGGGAACTGGACCAGGTCGAGATTTTGCTGAAAAGATGGCAACGAAGAAAAAAAGACGAGAGTAGGCAACCCCCGAAAGCGAAGGAGCGGATATAAGCAAACGTGCTGTTAAAATTCGATTTGAAAAGGAGAAATGAAAATATGGAAACAATTAAAAAAAAAACGCAAAAAACGGACCGTCAAGACGCTTGGGTCATAAATCAGTTCGATTTTTATGCTTCCAGCGTGTCGGAGCATGTTGCAATCACTCGGTGGAAAATAACATGCAGGGTTTCCGGTGGTCTGCAGCGGAGCATATTTCAACAGCTTCAAGGAGCAAGCTCAGTGCAACTAGATAAGAGTAACAAGGTAAAAGTAGCTAATTACAAGTGGCAAACCAAAGCTTACTGGTAGTCGTCAAAATTATCTTGTTACTTTCAACAATTTTTTCTTTACCAGTTACAGTAAATTGTTCTCATCCCCTTGTTGGAAAGCTGCCATAGCTTCGTGCGAGCTCGACACGAAACCCTGCAGCAAGAGCCGAGAACCAAAATCCGCTGACGCCGGTCTGCCGGTTTTACGACTCTTGAGCTAATGAGGGGTTTCAGCTTGCTTGTGCGCCGCGAGCGTTTGTGATGTGGGCAGGGGAAGGGACAGCGTTGGAGAAAGCGTTGTGGGGACCGAGAAAAAGGCCTTGAATCGGTGCGGTCGCTTCGGGAGCTGGAGCGTGTCGTTCTCGCTGATGCGGCCATTTTATTCTAGGTTTTATGATCTTGCTCCAGACCGACGCCACGCCGTTCAATGGTTGATCGTGGGGAGAGTTTTGGCGGTTGAGGGACGGTTGATGGTAGAAAAACTCGGCTTGACAACCACACATTGCAAACGGGAGACGCCTTAAAATTTGACCAGAAGATTCTTCCCAACGGCAAACGGCTTTTTAAAACCTTTTACTGAGGAACACGGCACGAATAATTTGCACTCACACACGTGGGGACACCGGCGTCATGTACTTGCGATAGGCACGCGGACCACACGCACCAACATCCGGCTCGTTCCAACGCGCAAAAGCCCGGCGTTCGGACCGCACTATCTAACAACATGCCACCCCCTGGCGGGCAGGGGTGGGGGGGAGGAGTGAGAGAAAAACGGCCTACTTACCTCATACGTGTCATGGGAGAACGTGTCGAAAAACAGCAATTCCGGCTGTTCGGACTCCATGTTGTGTTTTCGGGGGACACTCGACGACCGCTCCTCCTCTCCTGCTCCGGCACAACACACACACTGATGTATTAGATACTTTAAGCAGTGCCTGTACGGAACACCGCGGTCACTCTCCTCGGCACGCACGGGCCAGCCATGAACAATAGCGCCAGGCACAGCTTTTCGCGTGTGCTTTACTAGCCGGCCCGCACCAGCCAACCACACTTTATGATTCTTTTCCTACGGGTGGAAGGTTAGGTGTATTTGCACTTTCTGCACAGCACTTCGATTTCGCGGATGGTCGGACGCGCTTCACCCACGGCTAGGAAAAGAATGATGGCGGCCTGCGAGCCGCCAAGCGTTATCGCGTCATCGTCAAAACGACTATAACCTTCGTGCCCATGCTCGCAACGCTTCACCAAAGCGTGCCGGTAGGGTTTTATGGAAAGGAAAACAAGTGCTTTAGAAAAGTATTGGAAATGGAATCAGGTTGGAAAACCCAACAAAATTTTAATGTTCTTTCTTCTACCTGCTTAAATTTATGTATTCAAACAATATGATGTCAATATACCGAATCTAAATATTTTCATGTTTTTTACCATTGCTTATTGACACAAGGGTTAAACTCTCAATCGGTGGTGTGATTCATTTCACGTCATTCATGGTACGTATTCATTCATTCGCGAATGTCATTCGTCGAATTCATTCATCTGGCACAAATGTCACTACAGTAGATTCTCGAGTTACGCGGATAATGCGTTCCACAGGAAACTGCGTAACTCGAATATCCGCGTAAGTCGAATCTAACCAAAATCAGCCGAAATACTGACAAAATCATGTAATTTGTGTTTGTAAATTGTATTTTCAGCCCGTTCATTTTTTAGTTAATGGATTTGTACAGAATCTCCATGTAATTAACTATTTTAGTTATTTTAAGACATTGCCAAAAATTTAAATTTTTTTTGCCATTTGACAATTTATGTGTCAAATCAGTACAATTTGCCCATGAAGCTGTCAAATTTCCAAAACCGCGTATCTCCGATTCCGCGTTACTCGAGAACCGTGTAACTCGGGAATCTACTGTATATTAATATGTTATTTAATTTAAATTGTATTCGAATAATGCGTTTTTCGTATTCACACAATCGCGGCAAACCCTTGAAGAGATGAAAAAAGGTTCGACTCATAAAAAGTGTATTGCATGCACGTTTTACGTATCATAATTTATTTCCGTTCTCTCGTTTGGTACGACGGTACAGTTTGTATACTAGGAACTACAAGGAAACACACAAACACACACAATCACTCTCTCTCTCTCTCTCTCTCTCTCTCTCTCTCTCTCTCTCTCTCTCTCTGACTCTCTTTCTTACATATGCACAAAACATACTCCACACTTTTGCTATTGAATCTCACACGTTGGTAAACGTTACAACTGGTCTAAGGTTAAACATTTATTAGCACTTCCGCAAATGGAGTAGAAGAAGCTTACCGCGCCGATGCAATTATATCACATTTCTCTTCACATACACACCTCCACAATCGCTGTCCTTTTTCCTCCCCCGGTGGCCTCTTCGGGCAAATAATAAAGTTCATCCCAAAAACCACCAACACTTGGCCACTGGTAAGACTAGAACGGGGGAGACACAAAACAAACGCAACACGCCACGGCGTTTCCAGCCGCATATGGTAAACAAAAAATTAAGAAAGTAAAGCATTTTGCTTCTGTTGCTGCTGCTTTTTGCGCCCCATGGACGATGCGCCACAACGCCACGGTAACGATTAAATAGTGGAAAGATTAAATCTTCGCGCAAATAATATCTTTTGCAGGGAGCAGGGACGCATCCTGCCGCCCTTTGTAACTATGGTCAAAGTGTAAATGACTAAACTAGTGTATAAGTTATGCTTCATTAATAGCGTGAAATAAAACTCGTCGCGCAAGTAGTACTTGAGTCGTGTGCACACGCGTACACGTTCACCTCACCGCGAGGCAGGGATTGGATTGGTGTACGTACTAGCAGCTAGCTGATTAAAACAAGAATAATAATTATTATAATAATGACAAAAACGCACCTTGGTGCGTTAATAACATGAAAACAAAACCGTTTCACTCGAGGGGAGGCTAGGGATGGTAATAATATGGTTGAAAGTAGAGGGGGGTGGGGGGTGGGTGGGTTGAGGAGTTTGTTGGACAATTAAAATATGAAATCAAAAGTGTGCCGGAAATTAAATTTCCTAACCAAATCCTTAGGTACCATTCCACTCTCTCTCTCTCTCTCTCTCTCTCTCTCTCTCTCTCTCTCTCTTCCTCTCTCTTTCTGCCTATCCCTTCTAACAAATCTCGGAAGCGCCCTGTGTTCATAAGTTGTTCAGCTCTTCTGAGTTGAGCATTTCGAACTCGCTATCTTCGTCCGCATCGGTCGACGCGTCGTCGTCCTCCTCCTGCACCGTTTGCCCCCGGAGCGCCTGTAGCGTGCTGCCGAGGGCGGACTGCATTGTGCCCGCGTCCAGCAGCCGCTTGTACACCGTGTCCACCAGCACGTTGCTGGCTAGGCTGGTGGCGCTCATCATCAGCATCGCTTCGGCAGACTGCTGCTGCGGCTGTGGCTGCTGCTGCGGCTGCCTGCTCCCAGACCGCCGGCTAACACCGTCGTAGATGTCGTCGTTAAAGTTCAGTCCGCGCGACATATTGTCGTCCGAGTCGGACGAGCTGTTCGCGTTAAAGTGGCTGCTCTTGAACTCGATCGGCCGCTCCGCCGGCTTGGCGTACGTGCGCGACCCACCGGTTGCCATCCGCACGAGCGGGCCCTCGTCCGGGCAGAACAGCTCGTCGCTGCTGGAGCCGCTCAGCTCGGCCGCCTCGAAATCGTTGCCGCTCGCCTCCGGTATGAGCGTTCGCAGGTACTGCTCCTCGTCTTCTTCCGCGCTGTTCCGAGCGCCGGGCGTCGTGCCGACCGCACAGCCGTCGAGCAGCGGACCGCTCGTGTCCGCACCCTGCTCGCCCACCTCCTGCAGCAGCACGCGGCTCACCTCCGTCAGCTCCGGTACGAACTCGTCAATTTCCTGCTCCGTCATGGTGCCGCGTTCGCCTGCAAGAGGAGTAAGGAGAGGTGGTGGATGAATTGCGGGAACGGGAAAAGCATGCGTGAAAGCTGGGCGAGCTTACTCGAAACGGTACTGAACGTGTAGCTGATGCTGAACAGGCAGCGGTCCCAGAACACCACCAGCCCGGCCAGCGCCAGGGACAGCCACAGTGGCAGCACGTAGCACACGAGATAGCCGTAGGTGAGGATGCCGACCGCGCTGCCCACCACCATCGCGATAGGTCGGGTCGCGCGCAGTGCCCAGACCTTGGAGCAGAGCTCACCTAGCGGTGAGGTTCGCAGGGAAGGGGACGGTCGTTCCACTGGTGGCCGGTCCCACAGAAATCCGATCGCAATCACAAATAGTATACTGAACGGGCGAAAGTCGGGCCTGGTAAGCAAAAACGGGGAGATGAAAAAAGCAGATTAATGACAGGGCAGTTGTATGAATTATTCTTTTGCAGTGATTTATTTTATCCATGGAGAATTATTTGAATCACGAATCGAAGCTTGATTCGCAATTCTGTGTTTTATCAGAATTAATGAATATTTGAAGACTCTTCAATCCATCACTTTAGAAACCATACAAACATTAATGGATTGAATAAAAATGAAGCTGTAGTAAGTTACTTAAAACTCAGCTACAGCTGCTCTCTTTTTAATAACATCTTTACACTATCGACAGCCGAAAAATTAATTTTACTCTGCACCACCCTACCAACCACAGTTTGATGAGACGGGCTATTTGGATCGCTTTAACCCACTAAATCTGCTTTGGCACTAATTTCACACACGATTTCATCAACTCATTCTTCAAACAGTATATACTGGCTGATTCATGGCACGTTTAGCATTATTATAGAGATTAGAATATATTGAAAAAGTGAATGGACACTTTATCAAAAAATCTAAAAACGCAAAGATTACTTTCTTTTTCTTTTCATACCAACGGCATTTTCAATCTTCAATAGCGCTGTAAAGGATATCTAAAAGAAGTAGCAAAAATATTGATTTTTTCTAAAAATTGTAAATATTTTACATAAATGTACTTTATCTAAGGTGAAACCCATCTTTTGGGCTGATGCATTTTTGCAGTTTTGGGTGCATTACTGCGTACATCATTTTTACGTATCTTGTCAACTTTTAGATATTTTCACCAAAAAAAAAAAATGAAAGATGTATGTTTTCGATGTTTTCGTAGTTATGTCAAGCACTGTATGGGAAAAGGATTTTAAACAGTAGCATCCATTTTAAACAGTTTATCACTGTTTCTAAATTTACTAAATTGCTTTTCTTATAAAAATAACTAACCTACATCTTAAGCACGTTAAGCTCTTTGTGAAAAGGATTAAAAACCCGTTTTTTTTTGACACGTTTGAAAACAAACCGTTTTCTGACATTAATAATCGGCCTAGAAGCTAAAAGAAAAAGTGCGTTTAGATTGTGTTTAATTATATATTCCACCAAAGTTTACGTTTGGTTCAAAGGCCATATCCGGTTGAGAATCAGGCTTCTCGCGAGTTTCGAAGATTAATTGGAGCCTTCAAGGCCTGCGAATGGTTGCGACCGTGCAAACGCGTTCACGGGCGAGCACGTGGAACCAGCGGTAGGCGCTTACCAAAGCATGTGCAGTACGTAGATGAGCACCATCGAGCTGACGATGCCACCCGCCTTAAACCAGCCAACCGCCTGCCGTATCCCTCCAGCCATCTTCGCCAGCTTCTCCCGTAACACCTCCATGCTGCAACGAGAGGGGTAAACAAAAGCCGAACGTTAGCGAATCTTCCCGTTGGCACGCGTTCTTTCCGATTTGTCTTGTCGAAGATCTTGGGCAGGAATTGAGATTAAAAAAAAAGCAACAAGCAAAACGCTTTGAAGACACAATAAGGACACTAATTTTGAGGACATCATCCCTTTGTGCTGGGTGGTTGAAGGTGGACGGGGAAGGCTAGGGTGTAACCGGGTTTATTCCTCCCTTCTGCCGCGGTTGACGCAGTTGTGTGCGGTTTGTGTGCATGTATGGGCATGTAGTGGCATTTGTTTTTCTTCCGTTTTGCGACGCGTGACACCCTTTCTTTTCCGCTCCTGGGGGCGGGGTGCGCCCAGTGGATGGATGGCCGGCCAACGTTCCTTGCGCGACTTTTCCGTTCTGAGACAGCTGAGTCAGCCGCCCGCGCGGGAAGACAAGACAACGCAGCGTCACAGTGCGAAACGCGCAAATATCTCTCGCAGGTTTAAAAATAAACTGGCCGGACGGAGCGCGCGCACGAGCGAACCGCTGCCCTGTTCGACTGTTTCTCCCCGCCAGCCCTAGACCGGGCCCATTTTGACCCATTTTTCTTCCGTGCGACAACCCCCCCCCCCCCCCCCCCCCCCCCTGGGTTGGCTTTTTTCCCCACTAAAGGTGCTGGTTTTTCACAGTAAACCCACGGCAACAAAGGAACGGAATTTTACTGTTGTTGTCATCCAAATTTGGCGGTAAGTCGCCATTTTTTGAGAGACAAAGAGAGAGAGAGAGAGAGAGAGAGAGAGAGAGAAAAAAAAAAATAAAACCAAGTTTTCCTTACCGTCCAGAAGATTTCAGTCTTCGGAGGTTATAGCATTAAAGCCCCGATGCCATCAAAACTAGCAGACGAGAAATCGAAAGAGGAAGGTAATTTAAAGATATTCCTACACCAGGACTTTATTCATATGAAAGGTTTCTCCTTTAATCAAATGTTTCGAAATTTAAAGCTCCAGCACCGATTTCTAAAGCAACTTTCTAAAGAGTTTCAAAACACTGGGGAATTATTAAAGCCCAGGTTCAAGATCAACTGCCTATAATTTGGGTTGGGAAAATTCTTGCAAGGCCTCTAGATGGAGTCTTTATTAAAAAAAAAAAAACTTTAGGCATATGCTTCACATCGAATGGTTTTTCTTCTATAAAATATAAAAATACAATCAAGAACGCGGTTTAATATGCTTCAATTATATGTGCTTAGCAAGTTGACAATAAATGGTCGGCTGCTATCTACGATTACCGCAAACTGCGCAACTGGATAAAATAAAAGCTTGGCAACCACTTTACTAGCCAAAACAGTTGCATTTAATCATTTGTTCAAAAAAGAGTGTGTTATTTCATCAAACATGACGTATGATTTGATTTATCTTATTTTTCTGTTTTTACGAAGCAAATAATTGAACCTTTTTTTTCTGTCCGGTGACTGGAGGACCGAACATTTAACGGCAACGGGTGTAAAATGCTTTGCGAGGGTGGTGAGAAGGTTAGCAAATTTTGGAGCCCTCCCGCTTCCGGCGAGACCGGGTGCCTGGTGCGTTCGAGTGCAGCCCGGAAATGAGGCCAACCCTCGGATGACGAATCGCAAATCAGCAAACTGTGCTGAAGAAAAAAAAACAGCAAATCCCAAGCATTAAGTACGCATTTTGTTTCAAGTGCGCGCGAACGTTGTAAACAATCACTTGTTTATCTCAAACCCACCCACCCCCCCCCTGCCATCGGTACAGTTTTGTGGTTTGAAGACGTAAAAGGGAACACAACGCAAGTTGCGTTGTTTTGCAAAAATGCGACAAAAATGGTTGATTAGTCGAATCGGCACATAAACACACGCAAGGAGGCCTTTCTAATGCCGCAACGCATTTAATCTTGAACGGGGGCGAAGGAGGAGGAGGAGAAGAAGAAGAAGAAGAAGAAGGAGGAAGAGGAGGAGGAGAAGGGAAGGAGGAGGAGGAGAAGTGTTGAGAGATTCGAGACTCCGAAGACTTAAAGCACCAATCTGCTGAAATATTTCTGTTGGTCCAAACAGTCACAGATTTGTTTACCTTTTTCGAATTGTTTGCTATTTTTTGTTTTCAAAAAATTCATCAGCACGCTATCGTAAGCAATGTCGTTCCAAAATTCCACTCAAACACATCTGTTCTGCAAAAAAAAAGCAGTACTCGATACTGAAACGCTTGAAACCGCCCAACAGTGAAATCAAACATTACAGCAGGCTTTGTTTTGAACAGCTTCTGGGCCGAACTGTCAAAAATACACCACCACACCAACAAATGGCACCTGTGTGGCAATCTGTGCCCCAAAGGTTTGGGCCTTGGAGTTGGGATTCAGCATTCTATCCACAACCAAGAGCTGTTTGGGATTCGAATTGCACTGAAATTGTGAACCTAGCTCGGATTCGCGTTTTGGAACCGGATTCGAAAAGTATTAGTAGGAACTGGCGCGGGGTGGGTTGCAAGTGTAGTAAGGTAGTTTGTTAGAAGTTTCACATGCCATTAAAGGAAGATCGTCACTGCTCTCTCTCTCTCTCTCCTTCAGTGATTCCAATCGAATTCAGAGTTTCGGAATCCTAACACAAGGACTCGGTTTCGAAGATTCGAAGAACCCTTCCATCTGACAACGCGCTAAATACACACACTCTCACCATCCGCCACGAATCACAACACAAAAGTCGATGGCATTGGCCTTGATTGTTGATGGAGGAGGTTGAGGGGGGATGAGGGAAATGGGCTCGAACGGGTACTTCCGCTGGTGAAGCGCGTAATTACTTGTTTACAGCCAAGCCCACCGAGCGCCTTATCAACCCACCAAGAGCTGGAGAAGAAGAGGATGAAATCGAACGCAAATCACACGCGGAGCGGGAAGGGAGAGGGAAAGGGAAGGGTGATTGAGTAACTGGCCACACAGTCCCGTGGCTCTCGTCTTTGCCCGTCACCGAATTATCCGTCCACCTGGGGCGCTTTCCACAACAAAGAATGCACACACACACAGCACACAGCACATACACAAACACTAAGGAATGGTTGGGAAAACAGGAAAGAGAAACAGGTGGGAATGTGGAAGGAGAACACAAAACACCCCCGCGAGGAAACGGTTCAGGAAGTAAATATGCCCCACACACCCACACACACACGAGCACACAGAGATTGCCACGGGCAGAGACACCAAAATCGGCGCACACACTAATTTACCTTCGAAATCAATCAAGCCACTGCTTGGGGCGTTATTTGCTAATGCTTGCCTTGTCGTAAAAACCTTCCGTACCCCCAAAACCCGATTTTTCACTTGCTTTTGCGAATGGTTTTGCGTTTTGATCGTGTTCTCGTTCTTTGCTGGGCAGCACGGCGCGCACAAATGGCGCACAAGCGAGCAACAGCACCACCGCACACCACCCAGCGACGGTGGTGTTTTTGTTTTTTTCAGCACCAACACACACACCCCCCCACCCCTTTTCCCACACTCTCACTTTCTCTCTCTCTCTCTCTCTCTCTCACTCTGTGCCCTTCTTGCTCTCTCGCTTTTCTTCCTTTCTACCAGCTGGTGCTTGGTAGGGCAAGCGACACTAGCGAAGCTGTGACTTCACGGCCTTTGCGGTGGCGGCTATAGGTTGCGTTCCATTCGCGGGTCTGCAAATATATTGCTGAAGGTTGCTGACAGCGCGCTGTGACTGCTTCAACACTGACAGCTACGCGCGGAAGACGTATGGAGTAGACACGGGCAAAACGGAGCGGGAATCGTATGACTCGTTCGTTCCCATTTACGATCACCCGAATTTGCCCATCAAAGGTGCATAGTGAGGCAGGAACAGCGGTAAAAACAATGTTTTAAATTAAGTCACTTAAAGCAAATAAAGAAAACATCAACGAGGTGAGCGAGCGTGAGTGGTTTGATTCTTCTGAATGATTCATTAGATTCGAATCAGCATGATCAGTGTTTATGAAACGTTTGAGATTCAAATCCGTTTGCAAAGTAGTATGAACGTGAAAATGATATGAAAATGTTGCGTTTGTTGTCAAATCGTGTGGAAGAGCTGTTATTTCCTGCTGTCGGGGCCATTTTTTTTATTGCAAAACTCAATGCTAGTTCTCGTAACAAATTTTATCACAACATTTTTTAGATCGGAACCTTAGGATTCGAATGAAATTTTTACAAATTATTCACTAAGTTAAACATTTGTTTGAACCCTAAAAGAGTGAGTCAGCTAGCGGGGTGAGTGATTTTAATCCTGGAAGAGTGAGTCGTTAGATGGCTTGCTGTGTGAGTGCCGAGTGAGTGATTCCTTAAAGAGTGAGTCGTTAGTCGATGTGATTTAAAGATTCTAAGCTTTACAGCAACTCACTCACTCTGTTTCAAATCACTGAAAAGAGGAATTATTCTCTAATCTAATGCACAGTGTGAGGAATCACGCTAGTAACTTAAGAGTTATCTCAATTAGAGTGGTTTAACATGCGATTCATAAATTTTTGAAGGTTCCACTCATAAATCCAGGGAATTAGGAATCTTGGTAGTTATAAATTTAGATATTCTTCAATCTTCAAAGATCTGAATCAGTAATCTGTTAAAATGGACAGTGCTGGATGTATATTTTTTCTGTAGTGCCGCTACCGCTATGGTGGTACTTTCACCGATCTATATCATACCAATAAATTGCATTCTTCAATTTATCAATTGTTAATAGAAGACTCGTTATAATTCATGAATAGTTCAAGATTCGAAATTATTAAAAAAATCATTAATCTCGAGAATCAAAATTCCATTCGCGATTCGGTTGAATCCGATTGAAGACTCATATGAATGAAGCTTCGTATAAGATTCACGAATTCACGACAATACCAGGTGTAACTTATTGAATCATTGCATGCATAAAAAAAAAAGGTAAGAAACGTTGCCCGTCGTATTAAAATTAAATGCGTTATGACCATCCAGGGGAAGTGTTATAACCTTCAGAACCATCTCTTTACGTACAGTTAAGTACATTGACTAAATAACTTATTTCAGCCGCTAATCTACCAAGGAGATAAAGAGGAATACTTTTCTTTACAATTACATAATGAATTCAACTCTCAAAAGTGTTTCTTCTCTCGGGAACTAGAGCTCTTGTTTAGGGCACACGATTCGAGCGCGAGCGTAACACATTTAACTCACCTGGATCCGTCGTTCGGACAGTACCCATTCCATTGCAAACATCCTAAAAAAAAAGCAAATTTTGTTTCGCACTCGAATCGACCCAACGAGCGTAATAAATGCAACCACTTGTCGTGTTATCGTTAGAAATATTGCGTCCCAAAAGCTAACACGCCAAAGCACGCATTACTTTATTTTCGGCGCTCGCACTATAGTATACCTAGCAGCATACGTAGCCGTCTTCATCCTAGTTCCGTTCGGGGGGGGTTTTTTTTTCGCGCTACCATCATTGTATTCTGGCGCTTCCCTTCCGCATCGTAGTTGATTCCCATTTGTTTTCCATATGTTTGCCTTCCGTGTCTTTTCCTTTAATCCTTCTCATCTGATGTGTGTACATAATACAAATGTAAGTCTTTGGTTTTATCACTCCTACGCCAACGTGCTACGACTATGTGTGTGTGATTTTCTCGTGTCTTTAAGCGGGTTACGCGCGTTTCTCTCCCCCTAGTTGATTATGAATGGTTTCGGTTGGTTACCAAATTGGTTAGTGTGTTAACTGCTAAAGTTCATTTATATATATTAGTGGTACTAGTATCATCTAGAAGAGTTCAGTTCAGCGATACAAGCCGCACGCAAAGGATTTGTGGTCCTTCTCACTGCCACCTGCAACATGTTCGGTGCGTTGCTCCGGTTGCGTTTGGTTTTGAACGGGTGGCGCCTCGACACGTGACGAATATTCCGAGATTATGTGACTTACTTTATTTTTTTAAACCGCTTCATCTTCGCCGTAGATATGAGTGTCTGTCGGTGTGTTTTTGCAAGCACTTGGGGTTTTTGTTTGTTTTTACTAGTAAACCTTTTTCCGCGGGTGGGACACACACGCGCCACGCGTTCTTTTCCCTACATACAAAGTTTCTTCCTCGTGCGTAACGAAAAACAAAGAAAGGCGCCACAAAACTAACACACACACACGCTACTTAGTTAAAATCGATTGAGATAAATACTCAACGCAATGTTTACGCGTTCACTCTGCACGCTTCAGCAGAACCGATCGAACAGCGGTAAACAATAACCAGAAACAAAAACTGTACTGTAGGCGCTTGAAATGATGAAAGGAGCCGAACGAACGGTGTTCGGGACGCGAAACGCGGAATTAACTAGAAACTGAGATATTTGTTGTTTGCACCTCCTAAACACTTCCGTCCGGAATCACTTTTCCTGCAAATGTTACAAAACGCATAAACCTAAGGTTCTCGTGGACCAGGTCGAAAAGGGGCTGCTGTTTTCAGCCCTTCTGATTATATGTTCTGCCCCGGACCTAAACTACTGGAAGAACTTATCGTTAAACTTCACCTATGGGTTAGGACAACCCCTAAGCTTGTCTCACATGTAGCTCGGAAATTCATTTAAAACAAAACGAGGAAAAGGCGAATCTCAAGGTAGTCTGACTAAACGATGGTGGCTGTTTTAAGCTACTTGGTTAGCCAGTCAAATGTGTTTAAAGCATGTTTAAAACAGTGTAGGAGCATTAGAGTGATTGAATTACATTTTGGCTACCCGTGTGAAGTCACCAGAAGATTAGCTTTTTTCGGGTTACTGGTTGCGAAATGTAGCAGAAACATTGCACTTGATTCTCAATAAGTAATGCAAACAACTGTGGCTCCATCGTTGAGAACGAAACTAAAGAAGACGCTAAACAATCCATTGGATTCATAAAAACGTTGCAACTTTGCGGCAAACCGTTTGAGACCTTTGACGCCTTTTCCCCATTCTTGCCTGATTTTTCCTAGACTGTTTTCCTCCACTAAGAAGAGCTTAGGAGTAGCCCATGCAACCCGTGCGTAAAACTAGGATCCTAATTCATCCTTGCTCGTTTCAAGTGAGTGGTGCTGATGGTTCTCCACTCCGTTTCGGGACTGTGTGGTGGATACGGTAAGGCTCTTCACTCTTTTACTTTACGGCGGAGGGCACTTGCTTGTCATTAACACGCTAAAGCCTATCCATATCATATTAAAAGCTCTATTTATAAACCACCATTAAACTAACATTGTTTCGCTACTACTCTTCCCAATCTCTCCTCTCAATTCATTTGCATCTGTTTGTCTGTTGTTGTCGCTTTACTTTCAGGCAGTTTGTTTCTGGGTGAGTGCTAGGCGAGACAGGATGTGCTCCCTCGCGATTTGACTCAACTCTATGCTTCGCTACTTTTTCGATATGCTCTATGCATACGTATATAAATCGTTTAGATATATGTAAATCATAACGCAGAAATGGTTTTAACTAATATCGAATCTATGAGTATACAGCGGAAGAGTAAAATTACTTCGCCTGAACCTTATTGACATCGCACCGTTTCCTTTTCACTAAACATTACTACGGGCCACACGTGTCGGTTGACATTAAAACAACAATCTGTGGCAAAAAAGAAAACTAAAATTTAACACTGCAGTAATGATATATTGCAACAATTTGCTATGATTTTTGTTTTGAGCAATAATAAATATAGTAACAGCGGAGGAGACGTTTTGGATGGATGGATGCGGTTTGCACATTTTGTTGCAAAGTCGCGTGTTGCATTACTTAACTATAAATTAAATCAGAAAATAAATGGATATCGCGGGGGGAGGGGGGGGGGGGGGTTCTGCACCTCATCGAAGCAACAAGAAAAGTGTAATATCTCTCAATTACATGGTCGGGAAGGACATAGTGTAATACGAAAAATAAAATTAAAAAACCATTACAGAAACAAAAAAAAATTACACAATTTCAAATGAAGATCTAATGAGAAAGCATCACCTTAACCCACTCAACCACACTCTGTCTCCTCGCTAAAGCATAGGCTTTTATCTTGAGTATGTTATAAAGATTAAGTGTAAGAGAGTGAAGAGAGAGAGAGAAAATAAGCGAGAGCCATAGAGAGAGAGAGAGAGAGAGAGAGAGATAGAGAGATGGAGATACAAGGAGCTAGGATAACTAGGAAGGTTAACGTTATTTTTCTTACAAGGTTTTCTTTTACCGCGGGGTGGGTTTGTGCATTGGAAGATCCGAGATAAAGATTACTCTACTATTTTGAAGGGTTTGGCGTCGGCCATTCGTTTTTTGTCTGTCTGTTTAGTTTTGTTTGGCTGACCACTGAGCATTGGGTGTCACTGAGCATTAGTTAGCGCCACAAAGGAGCCTTCTCCTCCTCGCCCTTATTTCAGTCAGCATTTTTCCGCACTTGAAAACAAGGGACAGGCCCTAGCGCACAAAACGCGGTGGTGCCCCGCCCTTGGCAGCAGCGAACCTGCTACCACCTCCTCCTCCTCCTCCTCCTCCTCCTCCTC
>KB670814.1:60703-127733 GCA_000349105.1 Anopheles epiroticus
CTCCTCCTCCGCCTCCACCTCCACCTGTTCTAATACTATTGCTTTTGTCTATTGCTTTGGTGTTACCGCTTCCGGCTGGTGATGGTGCAGGCGACCGTCGTTGCGGCGGTTCGTGCTCCTCGTGCATTTCGTAATCCTCCGACACAAGTGCGTCGACGTTGTCGTCGTCGTCTAGCACTTCCATCTCCCCTTGTTGCAAGGATCCGTCGCTCGCCGCTGCTGCGGCCGCAAGTAGGTCCACATTACCATCCTCCTGCAGGTCCAGCTCCTGCGGATCGAAGCCGGGCGGTTGTTTTAGCAGGGCAAGCTTTTCCTGCGGCGTGCGCTTTTTGCGAAACTCGTACACCAGCGGAAAAATGTGCTCGATGGCGGCCTGTACGTACGCCACACTGGCAGCTGTGCGTCGTGGTTAGCGGAAACGATTGCAATAGAGCGAAACAAAAATCGATATTAATTATACTTATCAACTTTAAAGCTGTGAAATGTTGATCGGTTGTCGTAAGGTGAGATTTTAAAGGAGCTAAAAATATTTGGGTAAAAAAGAATTAGGTCCGTATGATGATGTGAATTGTATCAAAACATGCAGAATAATAAGGTAGTAGGTAGTACCTTGCCGTACAAAGAAGCTAATGAAACCAGTATATAAACAAGAAAGGTTGAATTTAGAATTAAAATATCTAAAACATGACTGGCGTTTCTTTTGCAGGGACCATGGCTCAGCTTCTCCGACCAATAAGCTTTTACATCAATTGTAATGAACAATTGCTGTCATGTATGCATATCCGAAGTTTTTTTTAAAATAAATAGCCCTATATTAAAAATAGCATTATGATAAAGATTTTAAATTAAATCTTTGCACAAATCTGATAGCTAGTCAGCTCTGTTCAACATAGCTATGGTTTTATAATGAAAAATAGTTTCAGATTAGCGATATGTCCTGATCGCATTGTAAAACAAATAAAATTGCAGCGCCAAAATTCTATTCGTCATCAAATATTTCACTAAGAAGTTGAAATAAGGACATAAGGCACAAAGTACGATTGTGAATGGTTAACGAGCATTGAAATGAGCAGCTATTACCATTTCCATTGCTGTAATAGCCATTGACATCTTAGGTAAAGGACCACACCCGTACTCTAACAGAGCCAAATGATAGGTCTATGTGATCAATAATCGATTCGTTACAAGCGTCCCAGAAGCTCTTTAAACAATATTATAGGTTGCATTATAATTATCATACCTTAAATAAAAAAAAGATCCACGGACTGAATATTAAATATTAGTCACATTCTGACTGAATGTTAGTCACATTCTGACTAGAAATAATCAAATATCTACGGCTAGAAACGCCAAGCATAAGCAGTGGAGAAGGCTTTAAAGGGGGGCCTCCCTCACTTACCGGTAACGGTGATGCTTCCGGTGGAAAAGATCTTCAGCGTGGCACGTGGCGAATGCAGCTTGTACGTTACGCCCGGGTGCAGCTCCGGCTCGTAGCTCGCGTCCTTCTTGTACTTCTCCGAGAAGTTGACGATCTTGATGCCCCACGGCATCGCGCAGGTACCGAGCACGTTCACGATGCGAAAGTTACGCAGCCGCACGTTAAATCCCAGCTTCTGCAGGCAGCGCGAGTACCGGCGTGCTGCCACTTTTGCCTATCACCAAACAAACAACAAGAGGTAAAAAGTGTTATTTGTGCGTTTAAAACACATACCGCGTGTAAAACCCGTGCTCGTGTTCGTACCTGATCTTCGGAGGTAGCCCCGGTGCAGGTAATTTTGCCCGACGACCAGATCGAAGCGGTCGTGTAGGGGCGACGCAGCTTCATCGTCACCATGCCGTTTTCACGCCGAAACTCGACATTATCCCCGTTGAGGGCAATCTCGTGCAGGTTCAGGTGGCAGCGCACGCTGAACGAGCACACCACGTTGTTGATGACGATATCGATTTCCGGCTCGGGTTCCGCTTCCTGTTCGTCGCCCGTCTCCGTCGGCACGGTTGCTTGCTGCTGCTTTTCCGGGTGCTCCGCGGACTCCACGGAACAGTCGGTCGATACCGGTTGCTCGATGCAGTGCTGCTGCTGCGAGTTGATAGAGGCATGGTTGGTTGGTGATGGGATGGTGTTGCTGGTGGCCAGTGACGCACACTGTCCGATGGCCGCAGGGGCAGTGGTGGCGGTGGTCGTGGTACCGGCGGTGGAAGTTGCCGTGATCGCTGACTCGATGGCGTCCCACACGGCACAATCGGTCTCTAAAGACGTGGCGACGGAGCTGGCGGCGGCGGCGGTGGTGGTGGTGCTGGTGGTGGAGGCGGTGGCATCGTTTGAGTCCACCAACTGACGCAGTGGAGGCGGACTGAAGATATCGTCCAGCGCACTGGCGGGTGGATCCTCGCAGCCACTCGATGCGAGCGTACTAAACGGCCCCATGCCACGATGTGTCCGATACTGCTCGGTTCTGTGATGGCTGTTAGTTCCACCGCCGGTGCCGTGGGTGGGCGACGACACCACGACGAACGCACCGGTCGAGTGGTTGATCCCACGGTGCAACAGTGTCGCGCTGGCAGTGTGATGATGGTTATGGTTCTGCTGGTGGTGGTGATGATGATGATGGTCCGCTTGCAGCGCATGATTAGGCAGCAGGTGATGGATGAGGGTTTTCGAAACGGGCAGGAAGGTCGTGGCGTTCGGCGAGCCGACGCTGGTGCCCCCCACGCTGGCCACCGTCGAGCTGGCGCCGGGGCCATCCGACGGCCCACCGCCAGCCGAACCACCGGCCAGCCCGTTCATGAACGTTTTCTGCTGTAGCAGAGTAGCAGCCATACTACCACCCTGGGAGGTGCTATGCATCAAGTCTGGTCAGGGGATCGTCGTCGTCGGCCGCGAGTATGCAAAAAGGTGTGACACGATATAAGCGTTTTAAGTCCACCTTGTTGAATGATGTTGCGACAACTGTGTCTTCCTCCCCTTTCTGGCACGATGGTCCACAATTTTTTCCCGGCTTTCTTATCCGCTACTGATTATGGGATGGTTTGATGATTGTCGCTCTAGTTTACTCTTCAGTGTTAATGCAATATTGCTGTCCGTTTCGTTCAAGGCGTGTGTGTTACAACTTCACAACAACTAAATAATCTCTCGGAAGGCCACTCTCTCTTTCTGTCTCCTACGCGCTGTGATATATGATCATTCTGAAAGGACGAAAGTAGCAATAAAAACAAAAAAACAAGCTATTAGTAAACTGCTTCCGCTTATGAAAGTGGTGCGTATCAAAGAAGAAAAGGAATGGAACAAACAGCGAGCGAGCGTCGCTTGGTGCCTATAGATTAGGATCAGTGCTTACGTAAATTGGCACATAAAAAAAAAGAAGAAAACGTGGAAGCAAAATATTAAACATAATACAGCTTCGAAGTAACACGACACATCGCTTACACGTCATGGGATGCGGGAGAAGGTTTTTCTTTTAAACATTCTGATATTTCTGTTTTGTTTTTAATAATTACGGGAGTGTATCATTGAATGCGTTTGCTAAGGTGGCGAATGTTTAGAGACTCCTTTTCCCTCAATTTGTTGGCATGGTTCTAGATACTCAAGGCATATTTGGATTATCAGTTCAAACTACGGGGAAACGGCCCTGGAGGTAATTGCACCCATATCTGCAAATGTAATCGATATAATGATATTTAAATTAAGCTATGGATTTGAAAAGAATGGTCATAATTGATTGTTATGCTTGACGCCTTGTTCTAGGCATAATAAGTCATACTTAAAAAAATATTTCGGCCTAGCCGTTGTAACATTTTAGTTATAGTGCGGCCCATTTTAAGGAGGTAACACCATAGACAAAGAAAAGTGAAGTGCTTTTGGGGCCTTAAGCAACTATTTTTGGTGTAATGTAATGTAATAAGAAGTGTAATAAGAAGAAATGAGACTGACAGTTTTTTTTCAACTTTTCACAATATACTTGTGAGAGAAATGGGTCAAACATAACTTAGCCAACCTGATCGGGATAAGCGATGTTTTTCCGTACAATTAATTTAAACCGGAAGTTCCCAGCATCTGCGATGTCTTCTTCTGCCAAAAACTAAACTTTATCAGCGATCGCTTCGTCAGCGAATGAGTTATGATGGTATAATGACTCATATCGCGAATTCGGATAACAGGCAGCATGCAGCACGCAGGCACGAAAAAGGAATGAAGGAAAGGAATGTCAAATCGTGCTCAGGAAACTCAGGTTTTCCCCCCGGATTTTGCAGGATCCACCCGTTGTGTGCCCCGGTGAGCTTATCGTGCTCCACACCACAGCTCCACCGGAAATGATGACCGGAAGAGCTTTGTAACGCGCAGTACGCGGCGCTACGGGAAGTGAAGATGAATGAAATAAAAACACAAAATCGTCCAGCTGCCCCCAACTAGCCAGGGAAGCTTTTGCGGCCATTTTTCACAAACATACAATCCTGCACGAATGTGAAAAATCAGTGAAAATTGGGATGTGATAGGCAAAAAAGGGGTAAAAGAATGCGATAGAAAAGTGTGGGTATATATATGTGTATGTGTGTGTGTGTGTGCGTGCGTATGAATGTGAATGTGTGTTACTTACCCCTGTGGTATTGCAGTTTGGTGGCGCATTCCGGACCAGTGCGGGCATGTGCGAAGATTCGTTTAACGAGCAGGGATGATACTTAACAGGTTAACAGGCACTACCTTCTCCCGCCCTCTCGTCGCTCGCCGCCGTCTTCCGTCCACTTTGCGGCCTACTATCAAAACGCACGATGAACCGATGGCTCGGATGGACCTGCTGTAGCGCAGGGCATGTGTGTATATCATTTGGTGCAGGGCCGACCGTGCTGTATCCACCGTTCACTGCGCTTTGCTGCGGCTGGTGGGGGTTGCTGATATCGAGACTCCCAGCTGCATGCAGTGTGTCGGTCAGCTTTTCGTGCGTGTTTATTTCCCTATCCCCGTCCGAACGGCTAGGTAGTAATGGCTCAATTCTCTTTCTCTCTCTCCACTGCACCCTTCGCCCTCGCCGTTCGACGGCAGACCTCGTATGTCTTTACACGGTCCCCAAGGCCTGCAAACCGGGGACACTCCTGCCCGTGCTGCCTTAATCAAAAGGACGTGCGGGCACTGTTCAGTGTGCAGATCGCCTATCGAAATTGTAGAACCATTAATTGCGTTCGGTATCGGGAAGATGGATTGCCTACACAAGGGAACGACGCTCACAACTCAGCCATTTTCATGGTGCTGAGAATTCAGACTGGGCTGTCAGTTGATACCCGTACGTCAATGGACCTATCGCGCAAGGGGAATGTTCCCGCGTAGCGTTACAGGTACGTTACAGGTACAGCGTTACGCGTTACGCGGCCGTTCTGTCTGCACTGGCTCAAACATACCCAACCAGCAAATCTATTACGTTTTTACAACAAGTGTTCCCGAGCCCAGTGACAAAAGTTAATTATCACTGATAATTAAATTGGAGATTACTTTGAAGTGAAAACATTTAATTACATTCCCATTTAAATGTACCACTTACAAAATTCATTACAACAGCTCAAAAACGAATTTTTAAAATGTTAAAATATGGTTAAACATACTTAATGTTTATAAAAACCTAATGTTTATGAAAAGGCGATAGGACGATACAATTACACAACACAGCAAACAGCATTTTTTTCTGCATTTAAATAAAAATGCAGAAAAAAATGCTATTTGTTGTTAAAAAAATTAAGCGCTTTGGATGTTTATCATCTGGTTTTTTGATAATAAAAGCTTTTTTGCACTTAAATTTATTCCGAAACTAATAAATAAGCTATTCAAAGAATGCTGTGATTGTTTTTTGACATACGGAGCGAAAACGCATGCATTAGGATTAAACAGTTTTGATTTTAACGCATCGAAGCAGCCGCCCAGGCAGTAAAACTGTCATGCTTACTCCTTCTGGCATATAGCATTTTTTATGAGCAGGAGCGAGAAAGCACGTCGATTTTGTTTACATGGGCGTCTGTAAAATTGGGCCCAGCTCATGCCAGTCAGCGTTCCCTCCAGTCGTTTCCATCGACAGCAACGGTCACATTAATGCCCAATTGGTCTCATTTTGCAGCAAATATAAGTGTCCACTACCATGCATGATACCATTACCCTAGCCAAGGTGTCCATCGTTCTGATACACCGTAATGTAACAAAAAATTAGCGGCAAGTGCCGATTCATACTCTGGCTATAGCGGAACCAGCTCCAGAATCAAAATTGGTTTCAGAGAAAAGATAGTTAGTAGTGATGGGTAAAACTGACCTCTTTAGCTTCGTAACTACTACATTTCATGCAACTTGTTAGGTTTATAATTCATAATAAAAATCTTGGGATTCTTAAATCTTGATTCATTCATTGTGTTGAATCCTGGGATTCATATTCAGGATTCGATTCGTAATTCGAATTACTCTTCATTGAAGATTCATATAAAAGCTGTGTAAAATATTAATAAACCTGAACACTAATCTTTTTTTGTTTTATTTCCGTAGTGGCGGCCAGGGGCGGCTCGGTGGTCTAATGGGTAGTGGCGTAGGCCTGTTACATACATTCGGATAGTTGCCGCTGCTATGGGTAAACTAAATCACAACCCCCCATACGCAGGATTAACAATCTTGATATGGAAGGGTAGACTCAGTCACAGAAAGAGCCAAAGCACATTATAGTGCTCTGGTTAGGCCTAGACCCTACTGAGTTGTTGTGCCATATTGTTTCTCAACACTTAAGTTATGTTAAATTAAACATTGCTAGACATTATTAAAGATGTTTCAAAATTTTCAGTTCTGATTTGAGAATCGATTACGGAACCAGTTCGGGAGTCAATCACGGAACACGATTCCGGACCTACCCTTCGGAATCGATTCCGTCAAAAATATCATGTTGCTCATCACTACTGCAACCTCGTCTACAAACAGCACGCGTTTTCGAATGTTGTGGCATGACAGCTAGTGAGCCCTTGCTTCCAGCTTAGAATCATATTGTTTGCGTTGAAAATGGACGAGTGAGCAGGTGTTCAGGATCCACGTTACCGCGCGAACTTCTATCAAACTATCTTAGTGCGTCTATCAACCTTGAGAATTCCATTGGGTTGAAACACAGAGTCGATCACGAGTACGGATTTATGGCTAATGGTGATGAGGAGGGTGGCGAAACCGTGTTGACCACCGATGAGCCGCCCATCCCGTCCGACGAGGATGGTGGGGCGGCGGAGCGGAGCGAGCTGGAAGCGTTCGTCGCTAGCCTGCAGGAGCGCTACCAGCAGAAGGCGCACGAGCGCCAGCAGAACCAGGCGCCCGAGCGTCCCGCCGAGGAGGATTTCTTTCGGTACGACTCGAGCCTGAAGAAGAACACCGCGTTCGTTAAGCGGTTGAAGCAATTTACCGCGCAGCAGCTGCCGTCGCTCATGCAGGACGTGTCCGGGCTGAACCTAACCAAGTACATCTCGGAGGTAAGTGCCGCGCTGGTCGAGGCGAAGCTAAAGATGAGTGACATCGGGGCGGTACTGACGCTATGCAACTATCTGCACCGCCACTATGCCGAGTTTGCGCCGACGCTGTTCGAGAACTGGCAGAAGCTGCTGCTGATCAAACCGGGCGAGAAGGTAGCGAACCCGAGCAAGATGCGCGTCGATCTGCGCTTCTACGCCGAGCTGATATCCGTGGGCATCTTCCCGAACCGGACTGGTCTGCCGCTGCTAGGCGCCTGCCTCACCGGGCTGATCGCGCAGGACAAAGAGGAGCACGTGAACCTCTCGATTGTGCTATCGTTCTGCAAGCACTGTGGCGACGAGTACGCAGGCCTGGTGCCGACCCGCATGACCGAGCTGGCGAGAAAGTACGGCGTGGCGATGCCGGTGTCACCGCTGCTGCCGCCCGACCGACAGGGCAACCTGCGGAACCTGCTGCGCGACTACTACGCCTCGCTCGCCGAGCACCTCCGAGCCGAGCACAAGCAGCTGGAGCAGGCGGAAAAGTCGCGCCGCAAGATGCTGCAGTCCAAGGGCGAGGTGACGGCGGAAAAGCGCGAACAACTGGCGCAGCTGCAGGCGTCGTACGAGAAGTTGCACGCGTCCACCAGCACGCTGGCGGATTTGCTCGGAGAGGCGATGCCGGTGCTGGAGGAACTGCCGGAATCGGGCGCCCTGCCGGGCACGGAAGGTGCGGTACTTGACGGGCGTACCGGTGAGGAGTTGCAGTTCGGCAACCTTGATCCATGGCGAGATGAGGAAACCAAGTCGTTCTATGTCGATCTGCCCGACCTGCGCCAGTTTTTGCCGAACTATTGTGACAAGAAGCAACCGCAGCAACAGCAGCAACAGTCACTGCAGGGTCAGCAGCATACGCAGCTGTCGGGTGGGCAGCAGCAGCAGCAGCAAGGGGACGATGAGGACGATAGTGAAGGTGCGGGCTATCCGGTACCGGTGGACATGAGCGCAGCCGGGCCACCGATCACGGAGGAAACGCTCGACATGGACCCGGAGCTGGACGGGGATTTGGCGGCACTGGAGGCCACCGGGGCGCTGCTCGAACAGGAGGACGCCGGTTCGGTCATCGATGCGGAAGCGGGCGAGACAGGTAAGGATGGTGTGGGGGCGGGAGGCGGCGTGGGCGGCACACCGAGCAATCAGGGCAATCGACGCTACTTCGAGCAGTTTGTGCAGAACCTGCAGAACTGTGTCAACCGGGAGCTGATCGACAATGCGGCGATCGACTTTCTGCTCAACCTGAACACTAAGAGCAAGCGACGACGGCTGGTTAAGGTGCTGTTCGGGGTGCAGCGCACCCGGCTCGATCTGCTGCCGATGTACGCCCGGTTTGTGGCGATCGTCGACCTCGTATCACCGGATGTCGCCCACGAGCTGTGCCAGATGCTCAAGATCGACTTCAAATATCATCTGAAGAAGAAGGATCAGATCAACATCGAGACAAAGATCAAGGTGGTGCGGTACATCGGCGAGCTGGTGAAGTTCGGCATCTACAACAAGCTGGAGGCGCTGTACTGTCTGCGCTGTCTGCTGCATAACTTCCAGCACCATCACGTCGAGATGACTTGCGCGTTCCTGGAGGTGTGTGGGGTGTACCTGTACAACTGTCCGGACAGCCGGATGCGCACGAACGCGTTCCTCGAGCAGATGATGCGGCTGAAGATGCACAACACTATCCTGGACCAGTACGTGCAACAGGTGGAGAACGTGTACTATCTGGTGAAGCGGCCGGAAGGGCTGAAGGTGACCCGGAAGGAGCGGCCCCTCATCCACACCTACCTGCGGCAGCTGATCTTTAAGGAGCTGGACAAGGCGAACGTGGACAAGATGATCAAGCTGCTACGCCGGCTCGACTGGGAGGACGAGGGTACGTTCACGTACGCCGTGCGGTGTCTGGCCCGTGCGTACAACATACGCTACCATTTGATACGCAGCCTTGCCGACCTACTGGCCGGGTTGAACTCCTACCAAGAGCGAGCGGTCGTGCGCGTCATCGACACGGTGCTGGAGGACATCCGGGCAGGGTTGGAGATACACGACAACAAGCTGGCGCAGCGGCGCGTCGCCATGGTGAAGTACCTCGGCGAGCTGTACAACTACCAGCTAGTCGACTCGGACAACATCCTCAACACGCTCTACTCGATCATCTCGTTCGGCGTAACGCTCACGCACGACGGGCCGCCGTCCGTCGTCGATCCGCCCGAGTCACTGTTCCGGCTGAAGCTGGCTTGCGTGCTACTGGACACGTGCGGCCAGTACTTTGCCTCGGGCGAGAACCGCCGCCGGCTGGACTATTTTCTCGTGTTTTTCCAGCAGTACTACTGGTACAAAAAGTCGCACCCGTACTTTGCCGGCAGCGGTGGGGTCGCAGGTGCCGCCCCACCAGCAACCGCCACTAGCAGCGTGCCCGGCGAGGCGACCGCTGCTGCGACGCCCACCGGTCCCGCTGGTCCGAAGGATCTCTTCCCCATCCTGATGGATCACATGTACCGGGAGTGCTTGAAGGGCTTGCGGCCGAAGCTGAAGCCATACGCCAGTTTCGAGCAAGCGAAGGAAGCGGTACAGGCGCTACGGCAGAAGATTTTCCCGGCCGACGAGCTGGAGCGGCTTCGGCAGGAACCGGCGGCGGCTACGGTGAGCGATGCGCCCGACTCGTCTGACCGCGAGGACTCGCTGCAATCGGACGACTGCACGTCGGATGCGGGCGACGATCTGTCCGAGGGGTACCGGTCGAAGCGCGCGAAGCGTACCGGCGCGGGTGGCACCATGGATGACGAGGATGACGGTACGCCTTCGCCACCGATCGACGGCGCGGACCGGGAACTCGAAGGATACGACGAAGACGACGACGAGGAGGAAGACGAGGACGAAGAGAACGACGAAGAGGATGGGTACTACGATGATGAGCGAGACGGAGTGCTGTTGGAGGAGGGTGGGTTGGTGGAGCCCCAGAAGCAGCCGGAGGATCTGGAGTTCGAGCGCGAGTTCGAGCGGATGGCGTCCGAGTACTGCCAGCAGCGGGCGAAGGATTCCGGCAAGGTGAACCCGAAGCACGTGCCGATACCGATTACCTTCCGCAACGAGACGAAGAAAACCTACGACCAGCTGCAGGTAGGAACGATTTTTTTTGGGGAGGACCCTGAGAATGGTAGAGTTTGGAAAGGCTTCAAAATTTGCAACCGTTTGGAGGTGACAAAAGACATTGGGAGATGACGTCTGCTCATTGCCATTCATGGTAGCTTGATAGCAGTGTCTTCCTCTCCCAGATTTGCCGCCTGGTGATGGTCTGGTCAGTGGTCGATTTTCCGTTTCGTAGTCTGCGTAGACCGCGAGTGGACCGCTGACCAGATTGCTGAGCAGGATCCGGCAGCAACACGCACACCTTAAGTTTGATGTTAAAAATTTCATGTCCCTCCTTTCCGATTCCTCGCAGGAACCGACGAACGTTAAAACGGACACCGTGTCGTTTGCGCTCATGATACGAGGCAAGGGCAAGCAGCAGGCGTACAAAAAGTTCGAAGCACCGGAGGACAGCCCGCTGGCGCAGTACATACGCGAGCAGGAGCGCAAGCTGCAGGAGGAGAAGGACAGCGTCAAGCGGCTGACGCTTAACATTTCCGAGCGGCTGGAGGAGGAAGACTACCAGGAGTCGCTAAACCAGCCGACGCGCAGCGCCGACCCGCTGCGGATGCGGCCGCTCAAGCCGGCCAAATTTAAGCATCCCAAGGGTGTGCCCGACATCGACGCAATATTTCACTGAGTGGGCTGGAAGAGAAATTGGAAGTAACAGGATGTGTGATATTTCCAGGACTGAATGTGAGGTACAGCTATACATAAGCAACGGTAGCAGCACGCAGCAAAATTGTTCGCGTGGTTGGGAATGCTACCGAAGTAGCTACACGAGACAGGGCAGGGCCCGTAAAATTATCAGTAGAAGACGAAGTCCGGCTGACTCGATGGTCTAATTGGTAATGGCGTAGGCCTGTAATAAGGCCCGAAGTTGTATAGAATACCATTCGGACTGCTGCCGCGCCTCATGCGCAGGATTGATTATCCTGCGATGAGTAAACTAAGTCACCCGTGATTAACTTTCATCCTACGATGGGTTGACATACTAAGCCACAGAAAACAGCCCAAGCACATTAGTGCTCTGGTAGGCCTACACCCTGCAAGGGTTGTTATACCACTCAAGATGAAGAGACGAATGGACACGTGGATTGTGAAAAAAAATAAATTAACGCTATCAACAAATTGTAACGTGCCTGTTGCTTTTCTATTAGACCTTCGGCAATGTGCTGATAGGATAAGCTGAGAATTATTTGTTCTTCCTACAATATGCTGTGAGATAGTGCAAAAAGGGAACTGGAATGTGCCTAAAATGCCAATACCGCACGACAAACCGTGACATGAAGTAATCTTCTCAAGAGCTAAACAACTGTCGAACGCATGCTGCTTTAACCGTCAGATTTGAATTTTAAATGATGTGTTTTAAACATATTCGTCTGTTCGTTACCACCTCTAGCTTGTAGATAAAATGCTCTTGTAAGAACATGTTAATTTAGAAAGGGTTAAACAAGTTAAAGTGATCTTGCATTGCAACGTGGCTGGACCCCAGAGCTGTCAGCGGATGACAGCATCGAGACGCTTATTATTGTCCGCGCTGAAGACGCAACGCTCCGATACAAACTTTGCATTCCGAATCTGCGTCCCACCGCACGATGGCCATTGTGGCGGAGCAGGGACCGCGGGTGATCGTGCTGCTCAGTGGAAAGCGCAAATGTGGCAAAGATTTCCTTGCCGATGCGCTGCTTCAACGGTAACGCTATCAACCCTGGTCGTCCATCCCGAACCGTTTCGCACGCTAATCTCGCTTTCTCTTTGGTTTGTCACTTGCGTCGGTGTAGGCTCAGCCCGGACCGGGCCCAGATCGTGCGGATCTCGGAACCGATCAAGCGTCACTGGGCGGAAGCGATGGGGCTGGATCTGGGCGCGCTGCTCGGTGACGGTGCGTACAAGGAGCGCTACCGGAAGCAGATGATTGAGTGGAGCGAAGCGCGCCGGCAAGAAGATTACGGTGTGTTCTGTCGGGCGGCCTGCACCACCGTCCGCCGGTCGGTTTGCATCGTGAGCGATGTGCGGCGTAAGACGGACGTGCGCTACTTCCGGGAAACGTACGGTCCAGACCGGTTGCGCACGGTACGCATCGAGGCAAGTGAATGGGTGCGCACCGGACGCGGCTGGCAGTTTCAGGCGGGCGTCGACGATGTGCCCTCCGAATGCGACCTGGATGACTATCGGGCATGGGACTTGGTGCTGACGAACGAGCAGCCGGACGGGGTCGAGGAGTTGCTGGACCGCTTGGTGGAGCTGGTCGAGAGCGCTTACTCAGCAGCATAATGCTCATTAGAACTTTACATGCACAACATACCTACAAACAAGCGCGCACAAAACAGGGTGGAGGGGTCTTTGAGTGATAAGAATATGATTTATTTATTCCATAGTTAGTTATTTACTGCGTACACAATTGGAGCAGGGGGAAGTGTTAACTTATTCTAATAAAATGGATTCAAAAGACCAAACGCTTGTGATAATCCTTTATCCTGAAGCAGCACAATATAAGCCTAAGAATTTTAATGTTTAAATTATCCTTTGCTAAATCATTTTTTAATTTCACAATTCTAATCTGGCGATAGCACGGGGCGTAATCCATGAATCCACCGAAAACTTAGTCGAAAACAATTAACGCTAAACATGCTTATATTTCCTATTTACAATAAAGACCGGTATTCCGGAACGACAGTTTTTGTTGTTTTTTTTTTTTCAGTGTTAGGTTCACGTTCAGCGGTAGTACTGACTGGTGGATTGACTCCAGAGCGATGACGATATGGAGGAGGATGTGCTAGACGACTGTTGCTGCTGCTGCTGCTGCTGCTGCTGCTGGGGCGAAGACGTTTGATGGCCGTACGGAGAGTAGCCGGCACGGGAAAGATGCTGTTGAACGGGTGACTGCTGCGGTACACCGATCGACATGTGCATACTGTGATTACCCGCTGCAAAGAGGAAGAAAAGGGCGAGGTACGTTTGAAAAAAGGCAATGCGCGCGAAACCGGTAAACCCACGCCCTACCAGCATGATTGGTGGAGTACGAACCAGAGCTGCCGTATGTGTAGTAACCGTCGCCGAGCTCGTTCGGGCGCATCATGCCCGCCCGCGGCGAGTTCAGCTGTTCGCATGAGTTTTTCCGCAGCGGTGCGACCCCGCCGGAGTTGACCTTCTCCGACAGCATCTTGCTCATCGGCGACAGCTCCATCGGCTGCACCGGAACGGTCTGGTGAGCAGGTGGTATTACCAGTGGCTGGATCGGGGCCTGGGCCGGCGGGGGCGGCGGTCCGGTCACGTGCCGATGATTGATGTGTGCCTGAAGATCGCGCTGCGACAGGTAGGTGCGCCGGCAGCCCGTGTTGCCATACCGCGTGCCGCCATGCGTGCACATAAAGACCGTGCCGAGGCGCGTCTGCTCCACCCGGACCACCTTCTCCTTGCAGCGTGGGCACACCTTGAGCGTGTCGGAGCGGGCGCAGTGCAGACAGAAGACGTGCTTGCACGGTATCATGCGGCCGTATATCAGGATAGGGCTGTCGCACTGGTCGCAGCAGTAGATCATCGGGTTGAGCACCTTCTCGCCGATCAGGTTCACCTTGTGGTTCCAGTTTAGGCGCAGCATCGGTTCCGGCGGACCCCGGCTAATGGTGGTAAAGGTGGGCGCCTCCAGTTGGGAAATGTCGGCCTCCATGTCGATGATGAGCGGGGCGCTGGCCGGTGCCGGAAGGATGCTATTGCCGTCGGGTAGTACCGGCGCCACCGGTTCCGGGTCCGGTTCGGCTGGGGCAGCCGGCTCCTTTATAGCTTCCAGCTCTACGCTGCGCCGCTTGCCCGATGAGGACGGTCGCTTTTCCACTACGCTGTTTTCCTTCTCCGGTTCGGGCGAGGCGACCTCCTCCTCCTCGTCGGAAGAGATGACACGCGTTGCCTTCTTGCCACGACCGCGCCCGCGTCCTCTGCCCCGGCCGCGTGTGCCCCGGGTGCGTCCCCGGCCTCGACCCGTACGCTTCGTACCGCTGCCACCATCGTCCGAATCCATCGTGGTGTTGTTTCGCTTCTTACGGGTACGCTCTGGCAACCAACCCAGGTACAATTGCACTCGTTGCTTTTTACTCACCACTTACCGCACTAGGTTGCGTTCAGCTTCCGGACAACTATTTTCTACACATTTTCACGCTGCTATGTTTGGTCCGCTGCTCCCTGCGTCTGCTCGCACTGACCTGTGGGAAAAGGGGAGAAGGATAGAAAATTAGCATAATCCTAGCGCAGGAAGTTTGCCGGCGGTATGTCGGGCGCTAGTTGGATACCTTTTCTTTAATTTTACCTCACATTAGCGTCACGTTTCATTCAATGTTGTTGTTTTTACCCTAATTTTTGTTTCGTGATGCCGTTCCCTACCAAGCAGCCATAATTACCACGCACGCTCGTTGCGGCTCAGACAACGGTCGGGTTGGCTCTAGCACGCACTCGTTTGACAGCTAACGCAACAGTTTGACAGTAGAGGTAACATTAGCGCATGGTTGAATAGCAAATTTGCTCACGATTTGCGAAAAAAAAACCTTCAGCTACACGACTTCTCAATGAAACTAAAAATATTAATTTTTCTATTTTGCTGTTTATCAGATCGTCGGCATCATCGCATACACATTTCCCTTTTTTTTTAAAATGGCGTCATGTTGAACGGGCAACCACCTGCAATGCTATTGTTGACATTTGAAAATGGCGTCGACACAGTGTGACAGCTGAATGTAAACAGTTTTACAACAAGCTTACACATTGTTTACATGTTTGCATCGCGTTCACACTTCCCGTCCGCCCCGCCTTTGCTATCATTTGCGTTGATTTTATTTTTAAAAAGCCGTTTTCAAAAAGTATGCATGAAATTAGTAACCTGACGAGGGAGGGATGTTAAAAATGGATTGAGAAAATCCTCCAGAGGCTAGTTTCCTTGATTGTTACGTGATAACATCAGCTCAATACATCCCTGAGCAGAGTTGTGATTCTTTGATATGTGTCTTTAATGAAGAAGAATCACTCGAATCCCGAATCGAATCTTGTATCAAAATCAAATGATTGATGCATATTTAGATCTATCTTTAGGATGATTCTTAATATGTTTTGATGGGAGACTGCTACAGACTTTAAATTCATAGAGCGCCTGGAGGAATGTGTTTTTGACCATCTCGAAAAACAAATAACATTTTTAAACACTTTTCAATATATTTTAATTTTTTTAGATTTGTTCCTTACAAAACTACATCCGCCTACCCGTTGATTCTGATTCGGATTTAACGATCTCTAATTCCTAGGCCAAATATTTTGATCAATTGTTGCCAGCCAACGTAATGACTGCCTACACCGCTCCCTGATCAGTTGAAAGTGAATCTTTGTCTGAGCACAAGGTAGTTGAAAGGAAATGGGAGCTTTGTTAGATTGTGTGTGTTATTTTGTATCAACTTTACTAGCAGCTGCACTAAAAATACTCTAATACTATTACCACTGTAACACTTGTTGGATATGACCTTACGGGTCTGTCTCACTTAACTTCGAAACTATGTTTATGGGCAAATGAAAGACCACAAGGGTAAAAAATCCCCTAGTTGGACCGCGCCACCAGCATGTCCTTATGCCTGATAAAAGCCGGACGCCGTGCTGTCCCTCACTGAGGTGTAGCGCACCGGCGATGTAAAGCCCAGCCCTTGCGTCTTCAGCCTGCGCTTGAGGCACACAATCACCAGCCCGATGACGATGCCCAGCCCCACCACGATGGTGACCGACAGCAGGGACAGCAGGATCGCACCCGGGCGCAGGAACGCCGGCTTCTCGTACGCCGGCCCGTGCCCGCCGTCGTACATCGGCAGATCGCACATGTCGACGTACTTCAGCTCGGCCAGATGCAGCGCGGTCACCGTGTACGGTGTTTCGCACCGCGTCTCGTGCTGATCGTCATAGATGAGCGTTTCCATCTCCGCGTGGTGCACGATCTGCTGGAGCGCACAGTCGCAGTGCCACGGGTTTTCGCCCAGCAGCAGCATCTCGAGCGCGTGCGGGAATGGGTTTTTGTGCAGCGAGTCGTCGTCCGTCGCCGCCGGTAGGCGGAACCCCTTCAGGCCCGATCTGGACAGATCCAGCTGGAATGGAAAACCGGCAATGGGTTAGTACGAAAATGGAAGGAAAACAAAAAGCGAAGTGCAACCGGGGCTTCGTTCTGACTACGTACCTCCTCTAGCTGGGGTATAAAACGGAAGACGGCCAGATCAAACTCCTCCATCGCCGTGTTGTTTCGCACTGACAATGTTGTAAGGTGTGGTACATTTACAAACGATTCCACGCGGAAGGAATGCATCTGCGGCATATTGTTCACGTTGAGCTCACTCAGATCATTCAGGGCTAGAAAAATAAAGAAAATAAAAAAGAGCTGTAAAGCCAGTGTCTCGGTTGTCTAGTGGTAACGACGTATGCCTTTCATAAGATCCGACATTTTTGAACTACTGCCGTACACAGGATTCACTATCTTGCTATGGAATACATTAAGCCACAGAGAAAAGCCAGAGCACTAATGTGTAGGGATATTAGTACAACGGAGCCTCACTCGCTTGCCTCACCAAAAGAGAGAGAGAGAGAGAGAGAACACTCGCTCTTCGTGAACTGAGGTAGCTCTTTGCTAGTTAGGATTACAGCTAGCGGAAAAGAGCTCTCTCGTATGTTGATACTCAGTGAATACTGAGGTACCCCTTACATTGCGGCGTTACTATGCGGATGACACTATCTCAACTCGTGAGCAACGAGTTGACTCTTTCCTCGACTCACTTGAGCGAGCATATGCCGCTCCTTTGCTCATTAGATTGGGAGAGTTGTTCGCACTTTTTGGAAGGTCTAGGGCCCATGCAAAGGTTGTTGTGCCACCCGTACTCCTCACTCACGTTTGTCGATGCTCAGCACCTCGATGGGATTCCCACACAGGCTCAGGATGTGTAGCGACGGCACCCGGTACACTGCGTCCGGTATCGTGGTGAACTGGTTGCCCCCTATGTGGAGCTCGCGCAGTGCGTGCAGTTCGGCTAGCAGCGCGTCGTCAATGTCCACCAGCGAGGTGAACGATAGGTCGAGCTTCTCCAGGTGCACCAGCTGGGCAAGCGCTCGGCCCGTACTGCCGTCCAGCGTGCCGAGCGGGTTGCCAGCGAGCGACAGCTCGCGCAACGTCGCGATATGCGTGAACACATCCTCCTGCAGGTTGCTGATCGCGTTCGCGCCCAGATCCAGCTCGTCCAGCAGCAGCGGCTCCAGCTGGTGCTCGGTGTCGTACTGTCCTCGGAACGCGTCGGCAGACAGCGCATCCCCGGTCAACCGGTTGTAGCTGAGATCTACCCGCATCACGTTGGGTGTGTCGAGAAACAGTCCGCTCGCCACGCTCTCCAGGTTGCAGTGGCGGCAGGCGAAGATGAGCGTCGCGCTGGTTGCGGGCAGTTGCTGCAGATGTGTCAGGTTGTTCGACGACAGCGAAAGGGCAATTTCCGTCTCCGAGTCGGACGCGTCGAACGGTGCCGGCCAGCTGTCCAGCATGTGCTGCACACCCTTGCCGGCACAGTTGATCATGCTGTAGCCCCACACGCCATGCGTCTGGTTGGCCGTCTCGCACCTGCACCTGTCACATATAGTGGACGCGTTCGCGTACTCTCCCGTCACACCTTGGCTAAGAATCACGACCAACAATAACAGCTGTAAGTAAAGATTCATCACACAAACACTTCGAATTATTAGAGAGCACACAGAACAGTTTAGATAGAGAGAGAAAGGATGAGAGAGAGAGATAGACACCGCCACAACCTGGTGACTTACGCTACTAAGTGATCTCATCGTGATCTCCGGCGCGACTTTAAGCCAACACAGGTGCAACGCGATGTTTTAAGCACTTTTCGCAAATGCAGGCAATGGGACGGAAGCTACACACATTCGACCCTTTTTTGATAGTATTTATAGGAAAACTTCCATGGGGCATGAGCTGGCCTGACGCGATCGCTTATCGCGCACATTTATCTTATCGCATGCCAGGGCTTGTTTGCCATCATAGGTAGTGTTGTGGGGACGCTGCGGTTTATGCGCGCTCCCGTAGTGGAACAAATTCCAACAAGGCATTTGGAAAACCTAAGAACATGCTTCGCCATCATTATCAGCAGCAGGAACAGCATAATGCAAAAACATAAAAAAGGCTCGCATGCATGTAGCATAATGGAGCGGTGCATTTCCTGGGTCGAGAACCGTTTGAGCTTCATTTAGTGTTGGGCAAACATGAGTTGAGTAATTTATCTGACTCGCTCTTTATGGGACATAAGTGTGTTAACTCTTTGATTGAGAAAGGAATTGGTTTTTAGGAAACTCAAACACTCTACAAAGATTTGCTAACAGAGGTGCAAAATATAAAAAGTTAAATTAGACTTTTATTAATTCCAGCGAAAAGATACACACTAATATTCTGATAACTAATCAGGTTTTTTTTTAAATTTGGCAACTTCCTTCTCGGAGCTCGGAAAAGAGTATTACCAATTAAAGCCAAGAAAGAGAGAAAAGAGTGAGCGCTAGAGCGCCACGCTCTTGAAAAAGTGAGCACAGAGCCCATCACTAGCCGCATTGCTTCATATGCATGTGAAGTCACCTATCGGATTACGTCGGATCGGTAGAGGTGGTGCATGAGGACAGGGAGGGGGCACGCCAGTACACAGCAAGTCACCCATTTCCAGCAGTTAAGATAACGAACCGTTTTGCAAACATTTCTGTTACTCTTGTATATTTTATCGATTTTCTTGGTGGCGTATGTGCATCTGGTGCATGACGTCCGCGTCCGAGTCCGGAGCACTCGGGACCGCGTTAAGCGCATGCCTGGGGCTGGAAACATTATGGAGGCGGCGAGGTGGAGGGGGGTAAATGGGAACAGCAAGCCCAAACATGTCAGTCATTTTGCACACACCCTCTCCAGCAGAGGCGCATACGAAGCAACTCGAATTGCAGTCCGCCCTAGCGTTCCTGGCGACCTCGCCACGTCCCCTCCCGGGCTACACGATTTCCACGTCCGGGTCGGAGTACTCCTCGAACCCGGCACAGTTCGGCACGCCCGAGTAGTAATGGTCCACCGCGGTCACCTCCAGCTGCAGCCCGCCGGTGCACTCGATCCGGAAGCCGTGCAGCACGTCCAGCTGGCGGGGCGCCTTGTAGCCGTACGTCTCGAACCGGCTGCCGTTGACCGCGAACAGAAACTCCTGCTCCGCCAGCCCGATCGCCAGCTTGAACTGCTGGTCGATGATGAAGGGAAAGCCGCCGGACCGCTCCTCCTGCCGGAAGCTGTGGACCGATGAAGAGCGAAGAGCGTTAGGGGTTCGTCCGGAGAATGCTTACGGCCTCGAATCGTGTGCTACTCACTCCAGCGCGTCCGATGCGTGCGAGTTCCGCACGACCACGTAGTGCGGATCGAAGCGGGGATTGAAATGGAGCGCCTGCCGCTTGCTGCCGTTCTCGTTGAACTTCAGGATGAAGCCGCCGCGCGGATTACCGAACGGGATGGCGGTCACGATGATGATGTGTCCTGTTGGAGGTGAAGACGTGCCATCAGAAAATGAGGATAGCGGTAAAGAGGGATGCTCCCTACCCGGCAGGAACGGTTTCGGAACGTCGTTGGAAAAGTAGTACAAGTCGTCCGTGCCCTGCAGTGCGGGGAAGGGATACGGGAAGGACTGCCGGTGGTCGACGGACAGGACCTGGTGGACGTCCTTCGTGATGGTGATCGCCCTCAGCTCGGCGAGCGAACCCTTGATGGGGTACGTGCACACCGCACTTCCCTCGAACGCGACGTGAAACTGCTGGTCCCCGACGAGGACGTACACGGTAAACACCTTGCCTGTGCGAAAGGGAAAGAGACTTCCATAAATTCCGTCACTGTTACCGTGGTAAGTGCCGAAAGAGCGTAAGGGAAAGGACGCACCGGTCACGATTCGTTGCAGCACCTTGGACGTGGAGGGGTCGCAGTGCTGCTCCGGCTGCTGCCACTGGCCACCGAGCCGGGCATTGCGCACGATCCGCTGGTCCTCGTACCGCACCGAAAGGTGCAGCACCGCGTCCGCGTCGGCCGTTTTGTCCGCCTGAAATCCAATGTCGACCCTGTGTGAGTGGGTGTGAGTGTTAATCCGGTCCGGTGTGTGGTTCGGTTGATCGATCGGGTTACCTTTCCGCGTCGTCGATCGACTTCGCCCGCACGTGAAAGACGTGCCCGCTAGCGACCGGGCAGCTCAGGGTACCGGCGAACGACGTCAGCATGCTGTGCGATGGTGCGGATGGACGGTGAGTAACTGAGCAGTGTTGGATGCGCGCACACACCGGTGAGCCCCCGGGGTCTTATCACTTCTCCCCGATAGCTATCTCTGCCGGTTGATGGATGACGTACATCGGTGGAATCAGGTAAACCTCGTACGCACACCAGCACCATCGTGCGCTGTTTGCGGTGTGCAGGCTGAGGATATACACGCTTTGTAGAATATTGTTTTCAGCTCATTGATAAGGCTAATGCATCGTTAAATTTCCAGCCAAAGCGAGACACAGAGAGCTCTCCGTAGGTAAGGTGTCTTTTAAATTTGTGGGACCAAAATTGATTCACTTCGGTACACAATAAATATTAAACGCTTAAATATGTATGTAAATGGCATTCGGGTTTATTTCCTCCGGGTGATATGTCTGTACTAGTGCAGTGGTTTACGACGCTCATACAATGATTCATTCATATGAACCTGCAACGAATCATCATTTGAATCATGAATCGAATCTTGAATCTGATACCTAGGCTTCGTCAATATTGAGATTTATCAGAATTCACGACTCTTTGAAAATTTATGAATCTCAAGATTTACGATTTCATGCATACGCATTCATGCATCTCGAGATTCAAATTTTTTTGAAAAATTTTGACGCTGGGAAAGATAAAGACTCATGCATAATTCTTAGCTCAAGCATTTCGTGGGTTTAATTCTCAGCTCGAGCATTTGGATCTTTGAAGATGCATGAGTTTATAAAATATCAAGAATCTTAAACATCCCAAGATTCACGAATCCCAAGATCTACGAACCTCAATGTTTACGAATTTAAATGATTATGTCTCTTAAGATTATGTCTCATGAATCTTTTCAGCCGAGATTCAGATTCATTAATTCAGTTCAAAGATTCGTTCGGGTACATTAATCTGATTGCTGATTTACCCAATACTAATCGTTGCGGTACGAATCCGTCCTTCGAATGTAAATCGCAGTTGGAAAATGTGATATGTCTGTATGATCTGTGGCTTGAATTAGTGATGGGAACTGTGTGCCAAATTCGACTAGTCTTTTCGTACTGCTTGGTAATTAGATTAGAAATGTCTATAATTATGTGAAACTGCTTTGCATCACGGTAAACTTTTAGAGATTCAAATTCCACCTTTGGTCTAGGAAACATGTCTTTATGTTATAGACAGGAATAAGGACGTGCGATATCTATACGAAGATTGAATAATTAATCTCACGTACTCTAGCCCAAAGATCCACTTAGGTCCTAGTCCCAACAAAGGCCCCGCTATTAATCCTTGACCAAGTCAATTAATTTCAATAAAGTCTCATGTGTTTGTTTCAAGTCATATTCTTACCCCAAAAGAAATTGTTTCGTGTCCCAATGCTAAACGAATATCTCAATCTCAATGCTAAACGAACTACAGAGAGAAAAAGATAATATTCACTATTGAACGATAATGTTGCAAAAATGTGCAGTAGACCCTCTTACAACGTATTGCATCCGTTTCAGAGACTCACTCGTTAAATGGAATACTCATTACGCTAGTTCAATACAACATTCAATCCATTTTTACAACAAGAAGTAAAGGTATTAAGAACAGAAGTAATAGCGATCGTTTTGCGAGATTTCACTCGTTAAAAGGTGTATTTGCTTAGTGGGAAAACTCGTTGAAGGGAGTATTGTTTGCTTCAAATCGTTCCATGGTTGAAGCACCTTTTTCTTTTCCTGGATCTTAAGCAAACTCCTATCCGACTTCTGAGGTATGCCTGGATGGACTTGGTTTTCTAAAGAATTTCTTGGTCCTGTGAGTGTACACACTTGAAAAGATGGCTTTCCTTTACGATGAGAACTAGTTGCGTTTCGTTTCGGTGAAAAAGGTGTCGTTTCCCATCACTAATTTGTATCCAAATGATGACTTGTCTCGAAAATCCTGTTGAAGGATACTAAGTCCTAGCACATGTATTCGTCCCTCGAAGGTGAAACTATTCCCGGGCACCAGTTCTTTACCTTTCCCTCCCTGAACTCGATCCCGTCCTCGATGGACGGTACGATGCGGGTGTACAATGCGACGCTCTGGATCCGGCTGGAGCTGAAGGTAAAGCCGAAAAGCAAGACCAGCAAGACAGCGGGCAGCATGTCCGGCCCGGACAACCACTGGAACATCCACGGCGGCGGTGGTGGCGGCGGTAGCGGCGGCAACAAGGTGCTGGTGCTGTGGGTGTTCCGCATCATCAACGGCTCGAAGCCGGCCGAAACGATGAGCAAGGAGGAGGTAATGTATTGCGCGTAGACTTTGTCGTCCGGCAGTGCACAGCCTAACCCGTGCCCCTGCGTTCCAGGAGTTCTCGAAGCACACGGAAATGATAGCGAAGCACACGATCCCGCTGGAAAGCGGGCTCGGCTGGCAGCAGATCGATCTGACGAACGCGGTCCGGCAGTGGCACGGCGAGAAGCGCAACGACAGCCTGAAGCTCTTCGTCGACTGCTCCGGCTGCGGCAACAAGATACGGGTGCACATCTTCGAGCACGCGGCCAACACGCACCGTCCGGCGCATTTCGGGCGCGGCGCACTGAACGGCACCGGCCGGAGGCAGGGCCCGGTGGTGCTACTGGGCGGTTCGCCCCCCCGCACGATGGTGAAGGCAAAGCATGCGAAGGCGCAGGAGCGCGGTGGCAAGGCGGCGTACGGGACCGCTACGGACGATGACTACAACCGGCCGCACCTGTTCGTCAGTCTCGCGACCACGCAGGTCCGGCGGTTGCGGCGCCGCGCCCTCGACTGTACCGGCGCACCGAACGAGCAGTGCTGCAAGCAGAAGTTCTACGTCGACTTCAAGGCGCTCAAGTGGGACGACTGGATCATACGGCCGCACGGCTACTACGCGAATTACTGCAAGGGTAGCTGCCATCTGGCGGACCGGTTCAGCTCGGAGTACCATTACGTGATCGACCAGTACCGGCGGCAGGGCGGAGGCGGTGGCCGCGGGCTCGGCAAGCTGCATCACAAGGCGGGCGGCGGGAGTGCGGGCCGGGGTGGCGCGGGGGCTGGTGGGCTGGCCGGCATACACCAGTGCTGCGCGCCGGTCAAGTACTCGCCGATGTCGCTCATCTTCTACGGACCGGACGGGCGCATCATCAAGCAGGATCTCGCCAAGATGATCGTGGAAGAGTGTGGCTGCCCGTGAGCCTGCGGGCCTGCGGGGGGTGGGTTCCATTTTGTAAGCACGGAAAAAGGCAAATAAACGCAGGAAGAGAGTTGCGAGAGTCACGTAAAGGTAAGGCTTTTATTGCAAAATGAAGCATAAGCGATAAGTAAAATGATTAACCTCAGCTGTTTATGTTAGCTTTATGGCCCAACGTCTTTTTCAAAAACGAGAAAGAAAAAAAAAACTATAGATTTATCAAATTCTTACAGCGATTAGCTCTTCAAAACTTTTTATGCATGCAATGTAAAAAAACAGATCAACGTATTTAATCGAATTGTAATCGAAGTCTTAATCAATGCATGTTACTGTAGGTACCTTTCAATACATTTTGTTTTGTTAGTTTTTCTCTATTTTGGTTTATTTAGTTTATGTTTGGAAGTTTGATCTTATAACAAGCTTCAGCTGGACATGATTGCATAATTTTGATACGAGTTTTTGTACAAATTCATTTTCCAATTCTTCTGAATGAAGTATAAACGATCTTTTAAGGGAAATTCGATAAATCCTTCGGTTCCATACGTCAGCGTGTATTGGGGTGTTGCTGTATATTGCTCCATTACTCACAACTAGTGAGGCGTGTTCTGGAATGAACCTGGTAGGTTCGTTCCGCTCCTAAAACGGAACGATCCGAACTAGGTGCAATATTTTGAGCCTGCTAGGTTCAGCTGGAACAGCAGGCTCGAATGGAACGGTAGGTAGGTTCAGTCGGAACGGGCGAAACGGTTAAAACAGTCGGAATGGTTAGAATGGTAGGTTTGGTTTGAACGGAAGGTGTGGTAAGTTTGATCGGAACGATCGGAGTGGTCAGTAGTAAAAAATCAAGGTGCATATTTGATATAAGGAGTTCCAACCCATAATGAAACGGAGAGACTGAACTGTATAAAGAACTGACCGTGAACGAAGACGCCTTACTGCAGAAATCTTAACTTTTTTCGTAAAAGTCAAGTGAAACATTTATTATTTATAGTACCTTTCAAAAGTCTTTAAAAAAAACAACCGATTCATTAAAAGAAACTCTTATTCACATAATTGTGCGTATATTTTTTTTTATTCTGTAGTGACGGCCAGGCCGTATTGTGTGACTAAGTGTACCCGTCCATATCAAGATTGTAAATCCTGCGTATGGGGAGTTGTGACTAAGTGTACCCATAGCAGAATAGTCAATCCTGCGTATGGGGGGCGGTAATGGTCCGAATGAGATTCGAACCGGCGACGGGCCTTTTTACAGCCCTACGCCGTTACCACTGGACCACCGAGCCGGCCCAATTGTGCGTATATTTAAATATAAATTTCATATTTACGTCCACCATAAGGAACCAAGTTGTCTACCAAGTAGTTGACAGTGTTTACGCGTGCTGATGTCCGTCATATCCTCGCAGTTTTTTCATAAGACACCCCTCCCGATCTCCTTACCCTGTATTTGTGTCTCGATTGCAATAAATCTTGTTTGTTAGATTTATAAAAATGATTTCTTATATAGCAATACGGCATGGCCGTGACCCCTGAAACAAAAAAAAGGTTTTTTTTATAATGTTTTTCTATTTTCATACATTTGTGAAGCTGTGCGCGAGAGACAATGAAGCTGTCAAATTTCCAAAACCACGTATCTCCGAATCCGCGTAACACGTGTAAAAGTGTAACTCGGGAATGTACTGTATAAACAAACAAAATTTATTTGCCTATTAATACTAAGGAGTGGTTCTTGTCTTAACTTGATTCAAGCATATGGAAATAGGCATTATTCTCCTGGAGTCGTTAAACTGTGTGACCCAACAATCCGTTCCCCGGCCAATCAGCCTCCGGATATTCGATGTTCTACTGTGTATAAAACCTAAAACAAAAAAAATGGAGAAATTACCAAAATATTTGATATACAATTTTTACTATCATTAATTCAAAGAAAACGCATAATGGAATTGCGAGTATCGAGTATGGCGTATAGCGCAAAGTTGCAGTAGTGCAAACATTTAATTTCTAATTAGCAAACTTTGCTCGTAATTTTCATCCTGGCAAATGTCCAGCGTGCTGCCTGTGTAGCCGCGTCCGCATACCTTCACAATTTTGGAAGTGTGGAACTCGCAGTAATAAACGGGCCGGATCGAAACGTCAGCTCAAGAAAAATACCAACACAACGACCGTTCGGACCCGTACCTTCCGCATCACGATCCGATCAGAAGAATTGTTTCTTTTTCGATATTTTGGAAACGTTTCTCGTACCGTGTCCACCACCAGACAGGCAGGCAAACTATAGCGGAAGTATACACATACACACACTCTGTAAAGTTGTCCTCGTTGAGGGGCGGGGGTCGGGTCAGTTTCTTTTGTTAACGATGTGTGTAAGGTAGTGCCCAACGACGCAACAGCGGCCCAGATTGCAAGCCCTGGTGACTCACGCAGGGGCAACAATAACATCCTTTCCCACCCTCCGAGTCCGTCACACAATCAACCAGTCGGGAAGCATTGCGTTGCAAAGACAGCGCCAGAGGGAAAGTCAATCAACCGAACCGGAAAAGGGCCGCTCACCATGGAGAAGGTGGAGGAAATCAAGTTCAGGGTGCTGGAGCTCATCAACAAAAAGGTATTTTGTGTCGCACTGATCGTGATGGTGTGTGTGTGTGAGACAGGTTGATGAGCTGAAGAAGTAACAGCTTTTGCCCTTCCCCCACCCTGCTACACACCCCACGCAGTGTGCTTTTCCACCATATTTTACACCAATTTTCAAATTGCGCTTACGGTATGTTTTAACACCGCATCCATTGCAGAAGGAGGTAAAAATTCCCAAGATGGGCTTTACGGACTATTACGTGCAGCAGCAGCAGGTAGCAAGGGTTACGGCCACACCCGGAACGCAGACGAAAGCGACCAGCAACAGCACGATCGCCGGCGGCTCGCTCCCCCAGCTCGACTGGGCGGATGAAATCGTCGTAGGGCGGCGGGCGAGCGGTACCGAGGTGGATGGGGAGCAGGTGGCCGCCTCCGACCAGGAGGTGCTGGAGTCGACCGAAGCGATCTATTTCGACGGGGGCAGCAACACGGGACTGCACGAGCTGCGCAAGCTGTCCGAGACGGGCGGGCTGCTCGACTGTGGCGCGATCGAGCAGTCGATGGGCGTGTTGCGGCGCCAGCACCGCGTCATCTCGAAGAAGGTACTGCAGCTGATACTGGCACAGCGCAGTGCCTGCGACGAGGAATTTCAGCGCATACGGGAGACGGAGCGGATGCTGCGCGATACCGTGTCGATGTGCCGGGCGGCGCGCACCAAGCTTGACACCTCCAAGCTGCTGCTCACCACCACCAACCTGGAGATACTGGCGGCGTACAAGAAGCGCCAGACGCTAGTGAACTTGCTGCGCACGCTGAACGCGCTGAAGAGCATGCGCTCGATCGACCAGCGGCTGCAGCGCCGGCTGACCGATGCGGACTACAGCGGGGCGATCGCGATACTGCTGGAGAATAAGAACTTGTCGCAGCGCTTCCACCAGTACCGGTGCGTGGAGTCGCTCGCGCACAAGCTGCAGGACACGCTGCTGCTGACCGAGGTGCAGCTCGAGAGCGTGCTTGGCGAGATGCCGTCCGAGTTCGAGCCGGGCCGGTACCAGAAGCTGCAGGAGGCGTACCAGCTGCTCGGCAAGCAGCTGATCGCGATGGACCAGCTGCACATGAACTTCGTCTCGTCGGTGCACACGGCCGCGTTCACTGTGCTGCGCCAGCACATGGAGGTGAGCGTTGAGGAGAGCAAGAAGCTGACGTACGAGCAGATGTGCGAGTGCGTACCGCTGGACCGGTACGTGCACTGTCTCACCGCGCTGTGCCGGGCGTTCTGGAAGATACTGGTGTCGTACCATCAGATCCGCTGCTGGCACCAGAACCGCAGCCTGTGCGAGCGGCTAGCGCCGACAGAGACGGTGGCGGAGACGGAAGGAGAGGGTCAGCCGGCCAGCTTCCAGCAGGAGTACATCCGCCAGAAGCTGGAGAGCGGCCAGTTCCGGCTGTGGAACGACATCCAGGCGAAGGTGTGCGTGTTCATCGGTGGCGGGCGGCTACACGCGCTCAAGTACGACCAGTTCGTGCAGATATTGGCGATCGTGCAGCGGCTGAAGAAGGTGGGCGGTGAGTTTTGCGACAGCCGGTCGGCGAAGCTGCTCGGTGCGATGCAGCGCCAGAGCGTGGAGTTTTTCCGCCGGTACCATGCCGCCTGCCTGGAGGAGATCGGACTGTTCTTCGACCATGAGGTGTGGGTCCCGATCGGTAGCTTTCATGACGTGACGCAGCTACAGGAGTATCGCAACTTTCGCCATGCGTTGGCTACCACCGCCCGTCCGGCCCCGGCTGTGGCACGCAGCAGCCCGGCCGGGCCGGACCTGCTACCGGACAGTGCCTCCTCGCTGCACTCGCAGGACGAAAGCTCGCTGTACGGGTCGTGCGGCTACTTTCTGCGCTTCACCGAGAAAAGCTCGCCGTTCGACGGTGGCTTCGACAGCACGATGTTGGAGGAGGACATACTGGCGGGGATCGCGGACGAGTCGTCCTACTACTGCTCGGAGGACGGCAGCGACAACAGCAACGAGCAGCAGCCCGGCTCGCCGGCCCGGCATGGTACGGCGCACCAGCCGGCCTCGCAGCAGCCGCTCGTGGTCGTCAACACATCGCTCACCGTGCTGCGTTGTATCGGGCGCTACCTCTACTTCTGCAAGCTGCTGCACCCGATCACGCCCCAAATCGTGCGCTCGATGGCGGAGCTGATCGACTACTACCTGTACTCGGTGCACGAGCTCTTCTCCGCCGATTTGCCCGTGCCACGCGATAACCTCGCAAGTGCCCGGTTGCGGGCGGCCCTGCAGCGCATCCAGGCCGAGCTGCTGCCCAAGCTGCGCCGTGTCTGGCCCCTGTCCGACGAGATGGTGCGCCCGGACCTGACCGATCCGGACACGCTCTACGGCTTGCAGAAGCGCGTCGTCGCGGCGGAAAGCTGCATCACGCTTGTCGCCCAGTTCCGGCAGATGGAGGCTTACCTCGGTGGGCTGCTGGCGGGTGCAGCGGCGGCGGCGGCCGGGCAGGACAGCACCGGGGAGAGCGACGGGTGGACACAGGCCGGCCTGCGCGAGTATCTTGCGCGCACCGCCGAGTACGTGCCAGACGTGCGGAAACCGATATTCATGTGCTCGACCGCGCGCGTCATCGACCTGCAGGCGGTGCTGAGCGCGATGGCGAAGGTGAAGTGGGACGTGAACCACGTGAACGTGCAGCATTCGCCCTACATCGACACGATCAATCGGGTAAGAGTGTGCTTCTTTGTGGACTTTAATTCAGCTCTTTACGGGTTTAAAGAACTGAATTACGTAACAATTCCAATGAAATGAACACATACAGATTGTTTCGGGTCCCCATAAAGTGTGTTGTTGAAGGACAGCCAGAATTTTACATTTTTATCTTCCATTTTCGGCCTTTGCTATAAAAGAGAGAACAACATTTAAGTATTAAATTCCTTTTTTACTTGATCTGCTGCGTTCCCCGTTACAGATAGCTATAGATTCCCCGCTATAGATTTATTACATTTATTTAATGCTTTCTTTTACTTTTAATTCTATTCTTGCAGGGCATACAGTACTTTGCAATGAAGCTGGAGGAGCAAACGTCCACCGTGATGCTGCCGCCGGACGTGCTGTGGGACAGCTTTGTGCACGTGCTGACCCATCTGCTCGTTGAAGGGTATGTGGTTCACCTTTCCCTACGTACCACGCACCGTTGTGGGAACTAATTTTCCCTTTTCCTTTTCTCAACCGCGTTCCGTAGCTTCTCGAACGCGAAAAAGTGTTCGGCCGGCGGGCGGGCACTGATGCAGCTCGACTTTACCCACTTCTGGTCGCTGCTCGAGATCGTGTCGGGCGGCAAACATCCGGAGCATCGGGCGTACGTGGAGCAGTACGTGAAGGCCTACTACCTGCCGAAGGATCTGCTCGAGCAGTGGCTGCTCGAACCGCACGGCTACTCGGCGAAGCATCTGGCCGGGCTGGTGCAGTGTGCGTGCAGCAGCGACAAGAAGACGCGCCAGCGGCTGCTCGCACTGGTCGAATCGGCGGCCCCTAGCCCGGGCGCCGCCGCCGGCAGTACGGTCCCTGCCGGTCGTAACGCTTCGCCCACGCAACAGCAACCGGTCGGGCTGGAAGAGGGTTCGGCATGAGGCCACCGAAGCGAACGTCTGCAATGATCTGAAAGCGATCTGGAATGGAATATGCGCTTCGTTTTTGTTTGTGTGTGTGTGTTTTTTTTGTCTTTCGAATCTAGTTTACTTTGTTATGTTGCATATCCCTCCACACCTTTTGTTAGCGCTAGCAAGGTCTTTATGTTTGTTCTATTTTATATGTTTTTGTGCGTCGTGTGTATGTGTACCGTATTTTTTTTTTCGCAGAAGCGAATGTATTTGTTCTCGTTACTCACTTAATCCACCTACCCTCCACTGCTGCAATCTCGAACAAAAACAAAACAAAACAAAAAAAATCATGACCTTTTTAACGTCCTAGTCTTTTGTTTTTGGTATTATGCTCCTCATTATTTATCTTTATTTCTTTAGTACTTGTTTGCGATTGCTCCTTGTGCGAACTTAGCATAATTTACACTCACCTTTTGTTAAGATTAGTGTTAGAAAAGAATTAATTATTGTTATCTCGGCGCCCTCACCGCCACCATCCTCTAGTGTCACCGTGGAAAGCGTGGCTTCCGTCGCTAGTTAAGAATTTGCGCTAAACCGTCAACTGGGGGATAATGCCTAATACCCTTTCATTCCTACGTTTCCGACGGAACGCACTCCTTAGAATCGAATCTGATTTACTAGTGTAAGCGATAAATACCTGAAGCGAAATAAAGAACAAAAAGACAGTACAGACCAGTATTGGTAAGGCGAAAGAAGCGAAATTGGAAGAGCGCGTACGGGCAAAGTTGCTCAGCATTGTATGATGATTGAAAGGTTTTTTTTTATGGAAAGGCAATCCTGGCAATGCGTGTACATCTCAGACAGACAGGCATGTTAATAATTGTATATTATTTATATTAAATTTGAGCTAAACCATTCCACAACTCTGTGCGTCGTGGGTTTTTATTTAAGTACGATTTCCGAATTTTATAGTGCGTCAGCAAAAGGGTCAATGCCTTCGCTCGGTTTCCGCGGAACTTATTGATGCTGAGGTTTTGCTAAAGCTTTGCTGCCTGTCTGCACTCGATGCCTCCCAATCAGTGGGTAGAGCCACTATATAAAGTAAATCAACAAAATCATCATTTGTTAAACATGATCTTTATTGATATTTTGTTTATTACATTCTCGAACGTTTTTCACTTTTACAAATACTGCCAAACATTGTTTAGAACCCGCTGGCGAACAATATTAGGTAATGATACTCTTTTTTATAACTGTATTGTAAATCAATTACATTCAGTTGTAGCTCATTAACGAGGGGAAGATAATTAATATTCGCATTGAATCGATTTTGAAATGGGTTAAGTTTTTTTTCTCATCTTAATCGAAATTCGCAAAGCGTTGCTCTGTTTGTTAAATTGCGTTAAAAATTCCAAAAGTTTTTTTTTTATTTATTTCAAAGGTTTTTGTTACTGATACTAAATCAAATATTTGTTTTCTTTTGCTTCTGGAAACGACTCATAACTCATCACTCTCGCAAAGCAAACATAGTATTTGTTTTGTGCAGTATATGGGTTATTGACCATTAGGGAATGTATCTTTATTTCAATTGTTTTTCTAAGGTTTAGATTTATTTTGAAATAAAAATTCATTAAAGCCGCTCTTTTCAGTTCGACTCCGTTCACTTCATGTCCCACACTGCCTCATAAAAATGGATAATACTATACTGTACCCTGTCCAAGCGTGAATAACGTGACGCGTTATGCGTGTTTATGCGAAAATAGTTTAAATCAAATTAACGAGGTTGTTTCGTTAAGGAACAAGCTATAAAATGTCTGGCTGGCCATTAGAATCCTTGCGCTCGGCTCGACTTCTATACTATTGTCGGTGCTATTTGTTAGTGGTTTCGTCTGGATCTGGATTGACTTGTAGAAGATGGTTCCCGAAGTCTCTACCTCCGAGTCGCGGATGACCCTCTCTAGCACCAGGTTGAAGAAGAGATAGGCAAACCCATCCCCCTGGCGCAGACCCTTGGTGGTAACAAAGGATCCTGAGAGTTTCCCATCCTCCTTCCCTTGGCATCTGACGTTGGTCATGGTCATTCTTGATAGCCTGATCAGTTTGGCCGGGATTCCAAAAGAGCTCATTGGGTCGTAAAGTCTCATTGCCATCTTCTCCAAGATTTGCCGCATGGTGAAGATCTGCTCAGTGGTTGAATGGTGCTGATTAATTTTCCGTTTCGGAATCCTCTTTGATAGTGTCCAACTGTCGATCAGCAATTCAACCGTATTCAACGCCGTAATACCCCTGTAGTTGTTGCAGTCCAACTTATCTCCCTTCTTGTATATGGGTTGGATGTTGCCGAGATTCCCAGTCACAAGGCGCCATTCCTTACCTCAGTCAAAATTTGATGAATTTCATTTTCTACCAGTTCAGCTTTAATTCCGTCGGTTCCGGGTTCTTTATAGTTCTTCAACCGACGGATTGCTTTCTGTGTATCATCGATGCTAGGAGGCACTAGCACGATATTATCTGCTAGTAGAGCCCCTTTTTTATTTAGATGTTTAGCTTGGAGATTCATAAATCCTTAAAAAAGTATTGAATTTTTTTTTCATAAGTTCAAAAATATGCTATTATTCATTAATCGTATGATACAGCTTCAAGAGTCGATTCAGGATTCAAATTACTTTATTCACATTGACGATCCATTAACCACACTGAGGGATGAGCTTGAGGCTGTGTGATCTGAAGCTCATGCAATGTTCCTGATCACATCTCTATCGTTTTAATTGTTGGTGTGAATCCTGGATCTCCATTCGACGTCGATCTAGAGTTCAGAACCGCTATCAATATTGAAATGCTGAATTTTTGTCCCCCCCCCTCTTAATCATGTTGGTCTTGAATCAAATCCTGGTCCAGGAATTTAAATAGAACACCTTTCTAAGTTGAAGTACTGAGGGTCGACAGAGTAGCTTTGTCCTTCAAATGATATTGAGCCTCTTTCTGAAGGGATAAAATCTCTTTACATTATATTCAATATTATTTGGTTCCATATATCAAACGGTTCAAGTGTGCCACATTTTAAGCACATTAATTCTACCGAGCTTCACATGTGCATGTTTATTATCTTCCAGAAGTATCGCTTGTCATTTGCCATTTGGCTTCGCGAAAACAGGAGGCACGCTAGAAGTTGCTGATTTCCAAAACTCTTCTCCACCCCGAAAGCTCCACCAAATGTCTGTTGCTACCCTTAAAGAGCACTTTTATAGCCATGATCACACACGCGAGCTTACCTTTGCCCGCTCCATCCAACTGACCCAAGTGTGTCCGCCCTGTTTGGATGCTTGTTTTTATGTATTCTTCTTCTTCCTGTCGTCCCTCCCTCCCCTCCCGAAATTCCGGGGTCGAGTACTTTGCAGGTTGGGCTAGTAGCCCGTAACCACACCCGCTAGCGGTGGTAAGGATACTGCCCGGCGGGCTGCCACGTCCCCGAGTTGCAGTAAAACCGGCAAACATCGAAACAAAAACGTTACAACAAAATAATAGCCTAAAACCTAACAACCCAGTCCCACCAACGCGTCGCACCTTCAGTGAAGCGGTTCGCGCATAGGTGTTTTTATTTGCGCGGTGCGCTGATTTATGGCCGCCCATAAGTCACTGGCAATGATGAGGAAACAGTGCGCGAAGGAAGGCACCGGGCCTGTGTCCGTTGGGCCGGTGCGCGGCGGCGAGTCGTACGCGTCGAAATTATAATAATTAGATCAAAAGGCCGACGACGGTTCTGGCAGCGGGTTTCGCCAAACAGACGACCTTTGAAAGACAACCGACCGAGGAGGAGGATGAAGAAAACAGAAGGAGCAGAAAGAAGAACTAAAAAAAAAACAAGTTGCAGACCCAGCCCCTCTGTATGCGTCCGTTCTAACCTTCTGAGAACATCCAGTCGTTGTTTGTTTTGTTACCTGGCAAAGGTGGATGGACGTACCGTTTGGGCTGGCGCAAGGGCTACATACTGGTGAGTGATAGGGTGCGGTTCGTTCGAGGATTAGACATTTACTTTTGTGAACCGTTGTTTGGACACTTGAATGCGCTTGGTGGCTTGGAGCTGCCACAACTTCCTTCTTCAGGGTTTGAAGGGAACTGCTGTGCTGAATACTTTCCCAGGATCTTACCTGCAGAGCTTGTTTAGATGTAGTTGGGAAAGAGATTACTATAATGACTCAGTCCAGTCTATGTATCATTGAGTAGTGCTGCTTTTTGTGTAGTTCCAATAATAATTCAATGATTTTCTCAATTTTTGGACTGGAGACACTTGACAGATGAAGCAGTAAAATTGTTGGAAGACTTAAAGACATTCTCTGATGTAACAATTTCGCTTTGACTGTATACGGTATTCGAAGCTTACCTGATATCCTTGGACATGGAGGTGCATGAAATCTCCTGGAGTGATGTTGGGATAAGTGTATTCCAAGAGGAGTTCGGAGAGGAGGAGATTGGAGATAAGGATATTGGGGTTTCTGTGAACATGGAGGTACAAGAAATCTCCTGGAGTGATGTTGGGATAAGTGTATTCCAAGAGGAGTTCGGAGAGGAGGAGATTGGAGATAAGGATATTGGGGTTTCTGTGAACATGGAGGTACAAGAAATCTCCTGGAGTGATGTTGGGATAAGTGTATTCCAAGAGGAGTTCGGAGAGGAGGAGATTGGAGATAAGGATCTGGGGGGGTTTCTGTGAACATGGAGGTGCAAGAAATCTCCTGTAGTGATGTTGGGATAAGTGTATTCCAAGAGGAGTTCGGAGAGGAGGAGATTGGAGATAAGGATCTGGGGGTTTCTGTGAACATGGAGGTGCAAGAAATCTCCTGGAGTGATGTTGGGATAAGTGTATTCCAAGAGGAGTTCGGAGAGGAGGAGATTGGAGATAAGGATCTGGGGGTTTCTGTGAACATGGAGGTGCAAGAAATCTCCTGTAGTGATGTTGGGATAAGTGTATTCCAAGAGGAGTTCGGAGAGGATTGGAGATTGGAGATAAGGATCTGGAGGTTTCTGTGACTTAGATACTTCCAACAGTATCAGTCTCCATCTTTATTTCTCTGGAAAGTTGTTAAACTCCCCAGTGAGCTAATTCTTTGCGAGTGAGTGACTAATCAGCACGGAGCGTCAAACTACTGTGTGGGTCTTAGACTTTAAAGATTTAACTCACTCTTACTATTTTCTTTCCATAAATCGCGATTATTGACACGTTTGAAAAGCATATTGGATGGCGTAAAATCGTAAAACATAGTGGAATCCACTAGTTGCGCTATAAACGACGCAAGATGGATTGATAAACATCTAACACTGTGTACATCGTCGAGTTCTAAGAACCCATCGATCGCTCAAGTCCGATACAATAGTATTACCAAAGGTTCGAAGGGGTTCGTAGCTCAGTTGAGTGTGTGCAAGTAGACTAGAGATGTGCACAGAGAGTGAGAGTGAGTGAGTGAATTTGAATCTTTTGCATGATTTATTGGGTTCAAGTAAGCAGTTTTTATGAATAGTAGAGTTTTTATGAACATTGAAGGATCACTCACTTTGAATCAAATCACTGAAACGAGTGATTATTCTCATATCTAGTGTAGACACACAGTAAGAATAAAGAAGCTCGATTTGGGTTACCCGAGAACGTCTCACCATGTGCAAACTGCCCGTATCGTACCGCCGCACCAACGGAATGCCATTCCACCGCCCTTTAGGCAATAAAATGAAGGAAATGGTACTGCAACGACTGATCGAAGAAATTGCGCACATAAATCCGACCCGGCCGCGGGGAGCTTCCCCACATCCCCGAGCATCTCGACCACCTTGAGGTCGGCTTAAGCGGGCGAGCGAAGATTACACGCGTTTTGACGCGCGCAATAAACACTCCATTAAGCGGTCCGCCTAATCGCGCTGCCACATTAAGGCCGATTACCGATGCCGGCCACCGGGGTCGTAAATTAAATTTTAACCGCTACCCATCACCCCCAGCAAACCCATCGCTCCCTTCCCTCCCATTCCCACCGTGCTAGGGATGCCGTGCGATGCAAGCGGTGCACTAAAGCCAACATAAATTAGGCATCGGGTTGCGCGTCGATATCCATACGCGAAGCGAGCCCGTTCCTTGCGCGCGATGCCTCCGCGCTTGACTAATTACTTAGCGCAACACGTAGCAGTGCGTGAAGAGAGCCCGCAGGAGCCCGGGGCGAAGTAGGAAATTTACAATCCATATACGCACACGGGTCCGGGTGCGACAGTAAAAATGGTGACCCGTCTTAATTCCGCGGTTCGGAGTGGAATTAATCGATGCAAAAGGCGAGGCGATTTGCATGCGTGCACCGATGCGTCCTCGCAATTACGCGCCCGTCGACGGGGTAGTAGTGGTTGTTAGTACATCCCGGGTAGTAGGAGACGGCGCGTTTTACGCAAGAAATTCTAACCGCTAAGCTCTCGCTTCCTTCTTAGCGAATGCGATCCTGAGTCTAAAATCAAAAACCACACAAAAAGGAAATACACCTTGCCCTTGCCGTCCGCATTCTTTGCCCACTTAACTTTACGACCTAAAGCGCTGTTGTAGGCCGGCTCGTATAATCAGCAATCGGTAGCACCGAACGGCAGCGCAGCGGCCGGCTGAGCCTTTTAGAATGTCACGCGCGTTTAGCGTAATCGATAATTCCGTTGCGGCAGCGGCACGTACCACTAAGCCGATCTTAGCGCCTTTGGCGAGTGCATCATCCCGAGAACGAGCTGCGATCGTCCAACGGGGGTGAGAGGAGGAGGATTTGCAATATTACGCGCGTACATTCCACTGAAACCAGTAACCCAAGCAGTGTCCGGTTGCGTGCCGGTGAGTGGCGAGCTGCTCTAGTGCAGTTTGTCTCTGTACACCAGCAAGAAGACAGTCTGACGATCTTCTTTTCGACAAGGTCATCAAAACAAATGTCTTCTGCCCCTGGACAGCTAAAGACATGACACTAAAGTCTCGTGAAGAATGCAGTAAAATGATTTTTCTGTCCCGTCGGTAAGGCGGTCCTCGGTCCGGGACTTTAATTGTAGCATAAACGGGCCAAACCCTCTGTCGCTGCCATTTAGCCAGCGTGCGCCAGCGAGAAGCCATAATCAAAGTCGCGCCAGCGCGTCAAACCGGGCTGCGAAAGTGAGGCGAAATTGTCGCCGAGCGGGCGCGCGCTGTGCCGAACATCACCACGCACAGTCGAAACGGTCCATGGGCAGGTTAGTTGTCACCGCTGTTTGGTAACTACACCCCATCGTGTTTATTAACGTTTAAGAGAGAAGGAGAGAGAGTGAGAGTACCGTTTTTGTGCAATTAGTTTGCGATGTGTGCAGGGTTAGCGGGATGCTCAGTGCATCCGTGCACGAAAGGCTTTGCTATGCATTTAGTAAAATTGATGCTTCTCAGTATGCATTCTTTACGGTTTAAGCGATTCAAATTTCGTTCATAATTTTACTTATTTTCAAAACAAATTTTTCAAACTGTTCAATTGTCTTTGATTGTCAGGACACCATCCTCGACTAAGGGAAGCCTGATGCAATCCAATCGATCCTAATTTAAACATAAATAACACCATCAACAATAACACATAAAAATCGATAAACTTAGACAACTTAGCTACAAATTAAAAGAAAATGTGATCAATATTATTCACGAAATAGTTTATACGAAACGATACAAATACGAAACAAAACAAAAACACGAACAAATGGTTCGTAAAATCGGGAAAACAAGTGAAGAAGTGCAAACGAGTAAAAACAATTGAATACAAATAAAACAATATTATAATAGAAGATATATAAAGTTAAAACAAAACATAAAAAAATAATAAAACACATCAAACAGCTAAACGGAAATAAACATTAAAAATGGACATCAATATTGGAGAGGTGGTTGTGAGGATTAGGGCACCGGTTTACGAGCGCATGAACGACCGACAGAACAGACGAACGAATGAGCGGACTGCGACAACAGGTACAGGCCAATCGCCTGTAAATGTCAGTTCTTTTGAATGAACGAATGCCAAGAAGGACAAAAAATGGATAAAAAATATATTTACAACGAGCGAATAAACAACGAAATGTAAAGTACAGTAACAAGCAAGTAAATAAATATGAAAAAAGTGGCTGAAATCCGCATCAACTTAAACGTCGTCGTTTGTAGCTAAATATATTGTAACTATACTGGTAAGGGTAAGTTAACATACATGATATTCACAGTAATCGGGCAAATCGACTTCAAGGCGGCCTACGATACCGTAGACAGGAAGGAGCTAGGGAAGATCATGCGGCAGTACAGCTTGTCTGAGACGGCTGGTACGGCTGCTATGGAAGATCCGTTTGAATCTCACTGGGATTTGATGCAAGGTGATGAATACTCCTGCCTTTTTCAACATCTCTTTTTCAACATCGCTTTGGAAGGTGTCATGAGAAGCGCGGGCTTCGACATCCATGGTAAGATTTTCACCCGCTCTCTCCAATTCCTCAGCTTCAGCGGATGACATCGACATCATCGGGCGGAACACTAGGACGGTGTGCGAGGCGTACACCCGACTGAAACGCGAGTACCTGCTCATCGGTGGCTCTGACAGTGACAGAGTCAGGCTGGGGAGCAGTACATCAGTGGACGGCGACGAACTGGAGGTAGTTGAGGAGTTCTGCTACTTCGGCACTGTCGTATCTTCGGACAATAACATTAGCTGCGAAATCCGGTCGGAAATTGTTCAGGGAAATCGTGACTACTACGGGCTCCACAAACTCCTGCGGTCCAGATGGCTTCTCCAACCCACGAAGTGCGCCATATACCGCACGCTGATAAGACTGGTCGTCCTCTATGGGCATGAATCTTGGACTCTGCTCACAGAAGACGCCAACGCTCTCGCTATCTTCGAGCGGCGCGTGCTCCGGTCTATCTTCGGTGGCGTGTGTGAGCACGGCGTGTGGCGGAATGTACCACGGTTCTGAAGGTGGCGAAGGCCGGCAGGATCCGATGGTTTGGGGGCAGGATGCTCATCAGCCACCAGACGTCGAGAAGCGGAAAACCGCTGAGCAACCGGTGTATTCCTTAAGCTTTGATTGTATTCCTTAAAGCCTCAGTCTTAGTTTGCACTAGCTGTAAAAGTTCATGTAAATAATTAATCAAACTTAGAAAATGTAACAGCCTTTCATACCTTAGCTATATACATTTTTTATACATTTATAGATTTTTTGTTAATGATTTGAGGCAAAAAGTAGTAAAACCCTTACCAACTCCATGTTTTCCCAAATTTCTATCAAAAAACTGTTTTCTGAGGCGTAACCAATCAACACGAAGCAAACGATCCCTGCCCGGGGACGATGCGTGACCCCGACCGCACTGTGAACAGGCTACTTATTATCGACCTCTCCCCTTAACCCCCCCCCCGGTCCCTCCAGCGCAGCGTATGATTAAATATGCAAATAATGCGCAAAATAATGATGTTACACTGATTGTGGTTGGCTTTAATTGATTAATTGGAACTGGTTGGCGCCTCTTCGCGGTGGTGTGGCGTCCCGTGCCGAACCGGCTGGCTAATGGCTTCACACGGCACACACACACACACATGCAGGCACCGCACCACAGCCATGGGTAGATTTGGTTGGGCTGGGCGGGCAGGAGCAATACCCGGACGAAGAGAGCCAGCAACACCGTTTCGAGTGCAGTTTTTGTTGCAGCCGTCCGCACACAAACAGGAAACAGGTTTGGATGAACCCCTCCCCCCCCCCCTCCTCCCTCTGGGAAGACGTCGTCGCCGGTGTCAGAACTCCGGACGGTGGCCCAAAAGTTAGACGGCTATCCGGACCAACCGAACCCGACCCGGCACGGTTCAGGCCTGTTTCTTCTTCATCTACCATGAAGAGTGCCAAAGTGCCCGCCCGTTCCCAAGCGGGTTCCTCCGAGGGGCGTAGGGCCATCAATTTTGTGCGCGCTATTTTTAGTAGCGCGCGCACCACAACGGGAAAGGTCATCCGATACGTTTTCCGGTGGCGGTGGCCACGCCTGATCGGTGCAAATTATCATAATTCAAAACACTGGTAGTGAAGATAAGGTACGGGGAAGGGGGGGGGGGTGGGGAGTTCCTTAGCGGGATGAAGTCAAGCCCTGCTTAATCCCGAACATGAACCGGCTGGGCTGGGATCAATGCCGGGTAACGGGCGGGGTGGAGAGGGGAGGGGGGTTGGTTTGTCAGGAAACCATTACCAAGGTACGAAGGGGCTTGAAAAACAAACGGCACGCTTAAAAAAAAAGGAATCTCAGCAACGCACGACTCGTCGATCCCGGGAATGCTCCAAACTGGTCTCGCCCTGGAACCCTGGAACGGTGAGGGTCTCAGGAGATGCTGATACTAGCTTATTAAACTTGTAGCGAAACCAATTTTGATGTACACGAAAGAGAGAGGAAGAGAGAGAGAGAGAGATAAAGGGAGAGCGAGGGGGGGGGGAGGAGGGAGAGGTATTAAAGAAGCAGGATTGGAACAGATTGCGGACAAGCGTGTTCCAGCAAACAGTGGCTGGAAGAAATCTTGAAACAACGCGTCCCAAACAGCGTGCTCTTCCCGTCCGGTGGCACACCCGGGACAGTCGGTGCTTTTCTACCTCGCACCTCGGACCTCGGTACCGCCAGTTGTGGATGTTTCGTGCGAGCAGGGGAAACTGTTTGGACAGGTCCTTTCAGACGTCACACGAGCCGCACCGTTTCCGATTCAATGAACTGGAAGCAAACTCGCCAGGCGTCGTCGTCATCATCCCTGTTTGACATTTGCGCCAATAGAGCCAAACGAGCTCAACAAAAGACGGTCCACCAAAGTGCTGGCCTCCCTTGTGTGCCGTGTTGTGCACTGGATTAAGAACAGTGGAGCCGGTTGGCGTACTGCGCGGCCCCGGTACAGGTGTGGCTGCGTGAATAAGGGCAGTATAGATTAAAAATCTTTTGCCTTACATTTGAAATTTATTGGGGATAGATACATTCGTTTGTAATAAGTAAGTTGAATAAGTCTCTTGCATACTTATTTTTTTTTTTTTCATTTGCAATTACTTAAGCACTCGAAAACAGTTAGTCAACTTTTCTTGCGAAAAATAAGAAATAAAGCGTACATTTCAAGAGCATACGACTGTTGTGAATGTTATAGTAAATAGTTAAAGTAGTTATAGAACTAATTGCCACATGTGGAAAACAAGCACAAGTTTAAATATCAACAATTCTGATCGTCAAATTGTGCCAGCTGAGCAACCTTTTACTTTACTCTACTGTTTTCTTCACAATTGCTTCCTAATATTCAAATCTAGAGCATGTAGTGATTATGTGTTTGCTTAATTTTAAAAGCTGACAAGTTTCTGCGTTTCACAATATGGTCAAGAAGCTAGGTAAATTATATACCATAATACTATGGAACTATTGAACAAAACGAATACATTTTACTCAAGCCTTACAAACAATTGGCCAATAACTGAAGTGTTTGTGTTTTAGATAAAAATAAGATGAAACACTGATGAATTACTGACCGACCAAAGTTTCTTTGATACAAAACATTGACATCTGTGGCTTTGTGAATGCATAAAAATGATTGCAATTTGATTTTGATTAGCAAATTAGCAAGATGATTAGGAAGTTAAAGAAGTCGTAAAATAACAACAAAGCAAGGATTTTTTTTACAAACATACTGAGACTATCCTTCTGCAATTTTTTTTAGTGATAGACATTTAAAGTAATACTTCAAATAAAATTAGATAATAATAACAGCCAATTTAAATATATTTTTTCCTTTATCATCTTTTACTTGTTGTCTTGTTCCCGACATTGCTCATCGAACAAAACATTTTTTTTATTGCTTCTTTAAAGGTAAAATGAAGGTAAAATCTTTAAAGGTAAAATGAAGGTTTGAAGGTAAAATTTTTAACACGAAAATTCTATTTTTTTCCACTCAAAACTGAGAACACACTTGCACTAATTACCGCCACTGTGTACAGCGGCAAATACCAGCTGCACCGCGATAGACACGCAACATTTGGTGTAAAAACGTCCCGCGCCCGGTTGTTTTAAGCGCGAGCGGTGCACAGCGTGCCTCGAACGCTCCGGAAGTACATTGTAATATCTCACTTCCTCGCCCTGCTGCAGGTCGTTTAACACACCAGCCGCGACATTATTACGCGCACACCTTAATCGGTCGTGGGCAACGGGGCAGTTTACGACACAGTTCGGGTGTGCACGCGCGTTCCCCCCAGCGGGTGGACACTGTGCCGCACCGCAGGGAGTGGCCGAGGACCACCAGGAAGCTGGTGAAGCTTCAGGACAGGCTTACCGGGCCGTGCGTGTGCGTGTGTGAACACTAGCGACGGGGGGGGGGCTCTGTCGACGCACGGCACCGGAGATGGATCTTCCTCAAACTCCGGTGCAGATCCCCTCAGGCAAAACGATAAAGATGCCCGATGGGATGGGTTAGTAGCGTAGTGTTTTGTTTTGCTTCTGAGTTTACGAATTATCTTCCATCGCAACTGCGCACGGGAAGCCGGGTAATGAACTCCACCTAGTGATGCAGTCGGGCGCAGAAGCGGACGATACCGCGAGCGACGCGAATTCAGACATTGGCAGATTGGCGCGTACGTTCACCGAAAGGGGTCCGAGGGACTGTCAATCATCGGTGGTCGCGGTGCAGATTTGGGTGGCTGCAAACGGGAAGGCCAGCAACCAGTTCTGTGCGATGGTGGCCTTGATCTTGGTGAGCGGCGACACGGGACCTTGGAGAAGTAGTCCAAATGGCCAGACGGACTAACTAAAGACTAAGGGACACCCTTCTTTCTCCAGCAACTATAAATGAGTTGCTGCATGCAAACGGACATTGAAAATTCAGAAATTCTTCCCTCCAAGACATCTCCTGGGACGCATCGCGCCGAAGGGATAAGTTACCTTCGGTTTTTTTTGCCTTGCCCAACAAAACAGAGGACATTGCATGATCTTGAACTTGACTCGCCTGTGGCTCAGCTGTGACGAGAAGACACACACCACCGCGGTGCATTCCACCATGGTGAAAGGAACACGACACTCATCGTCTTCGTATTCACCCTCCCCTTACTTCGGAGCTCACGCTTCTCCGGCGGATGGCGGTGCGATTCGCTTATATGGCAACAGATGCAGCGCACCGTACCGCTCGGGTCGTCCATGATCCTACTCTCTGGTGCGGCAGGAAAGCTATTTGGAAATGTGGTAGCCCACCGGTCGGTATCATCAACCCATCGGCATAAGAGAAGAATATAAGGGAGGGAGGGCAACACGAAGGTTGGACGCTATAACTGGTTCGCTTCTGGGCACGCAAAGGGTGCCGATTCGATCCCGAAGAACCGCTTTGGCAATGCACGCGGAAAGTCCATCTGGAATGACAGTGTTGGGTGTATAGGCTCAGGATCATTTCGCTAAAAGTGATTTCTTGCGCTCTAATTGCATATCTAAAGGAATTCATTTTCTATTTACAATTCATCTGCATAAGCGTTTTATTCAGATTTTATGTGCAAATCTCATTCCTAAATAGTGATAGTCAACGATGCTAGCCCCATGGTTGAAATGTGATGGCGTAGGCCTTCAACGGTGGGGTTCGGCCCGACGTTGTTCAAATCCCACTCAGGCTGCTGTCTCATCCCATGCGTGCAGGACCTAAACTATACCAAAGCCCTAGTAAAAAGAGACCATCAATTATTTTTGTGTCAAAGAGGAAGAATAACAAGTAGAAGATCCTCAAACTATTGCATCTGGCCGGCGGGATATTATCAAGGATAGGACGCTTTATATGGAACAATGATTTTAGTCAGCGTGAAGCCTTGAGTAATCGATACATTAGATAAGGCTCAGAGTTTTGCTTGCCTTCCCTGAGTGTCCTAGGAAGACTTTAAGGTCGCAAACATTTGACACTGTATAACGATTCATGCACTGATTGTTGTAGAAAGGTATGAAAACACATTTTATTAGGACAAAGTTTATAGAGAAGATCTGCAGGAAATATAAAATAAATGTTGACATCGAACATGCTAAGAAAACGACTAAGAACTTGGGTTGGTTAAATTTCAGCCAGGTACATCGGAATCAATATTAGAAACGAATAAATCAATCTGAATTTCAATTGAAATCTTTCATGTGTATTGTTATTCATAAATCTTGGGATATAAAAATATAGTAATTTATGATAAATAGTGTAGTTTATGAAACAGGAAACGAACGAGGTTTATGAATATCGAAAACCTTCGTATCTTTGTCTTTCGTAAATTTAAGCTCCAAAAATTATTATTTACAATTTCTTCGTGCTCTCTTTCCAAATCATGTTTTACTATTGATTTCTATGCGATTAGGACAGCATTGAACTTGTTTATATGTACTGGAGCTTATATATGTACTCAATATACTTTCAAACGTTCATGACTAATCAGTGATCGTTTTTGAGATTTTGCAGATGTGAAGAATCTTTGAAGAATGAAGAATTTTTGAAGCACAGTCTACTAGACTTTGAAAATAGATTAATTCTTAAAGGATTCATAGTTCCTTGAACATGTATGAAGGTTGAAGGCTTTATTCTGCTGATAGAACTCGAGTTTAATGAATATCAGGAGTTTTCTTTCGATCTATGATATTCGTATCACTAGTGAAACAAATCACTACCAAACCATGATTTTAGAAGAGGTCGGAATGGTTTAGAGGAAATGTAGAAAAGCTCAATCCGTATTCCTCTGTTGTAGACATGGGATTGAAGCCTGCTTAGTTGGATTATCCTGTATGCCAAGTTTTGACAGAGCTGTCATACAAGAATACGGTAAGGAAGGTGAGGAATCCTGGAAGTCCCCGAAAAAAGTCCCATGATACGTTGCATTTGGGGGGTGCTGGACACCCGTTGCACATACCCTGTACCGACGTCCGAAAGTTTTCTCCCAGCGGGATTCCCGCTTCACCAATAGCCACTCCAGAAATTGTCATCCCACGTCCAAGCGTTTCTTAGATCCCGCTGGTCCTCTGCCGATGTCCACAAAAGAGACAGGTTTACGGTTGGTGTTTCACTCTACGCGGCTGGGCCTTTTGGACTTGATCGTTCGTTGTAACTGCGTGTGTGTGTGTGGGGTAGGGAAGGAGGTGGAAGGGGAGGGTGGTAAAGCGATCGATCGCACGCGAGTGCGATCAGCCGCAACACATCGTTTGTGGCGGCCCCCAGCATGCTTCGGGCAACGCGGGTGTGTGTGGCGCTTTGTACGCGTTCTCTCCCTCTCTCTCTCTCGCTCTCTCTCACTCTTGCGCTTCAGTGTACGATCTCCTCCTTCACCTCGTTGCCTCGCGCCCTTCGCCTTTCCGCATTCCTAGCCACATTCCCTTCCTCCTTTCCCCGCAGCCCCCTGCCACACTGTGGGTGCCTGCCTGCGGACCTTCACCGCCGTGGCGGAGCAGAACGAGAACGAACGCGCGTTCGCGCTGCCTCCACCGCGCAAACGAGCGCACAACTGCCGTGGCTCTCTCGGGTGCTGGCTGGCCTGCGCAAAACCGCAAACAGCGGGGCAACCAGCACCGTCCGAGGTTTGTGGAGGGGAGGGCGGTCGCGAGAGAAGCAGGCCGGATCATGCCGGAGGTGGGCATTGGGAAGCCCGCTCGGCAGCCTCGCGCAGCGGTGGCGAGAATGGAAACAAAATATGTATATCGTGCCAATTTAATTTCTGTTTCACTTAGCATTTGTCAGTGCTGAATCGTCCGCGCTGTAGAATAGATGCCTCGGGAGCGCTCCGAGCCGAGCAGCAGCAAAACAAGGGAGGACGTAGCGTCGCGCACTGTTATCGCACACCGCTTTTGTGAGAGCCGCTTTCGGGTGTGTTGTGTGGTTCGATTCCCGGTGCTTGATTGTTAAGGGGAAGGAAAAAAAAGGCTGCCGCACCTCTTCTTCCCTTCCGCCAGAGAGAACCCATCTCCCTCGCGCGCGCCCGCTTTAATTAGAGTGAAAGCTTTGGCTATCTTTGAAGAGCGTTGCTTTGGAGTGGTGGAGGTGTGTAGATCTTTTTAGAAGTGAGCCCGAGATTTGTCACGGTCCGGGAAAGGCAGTGGTGTTGTATATCCCCGGAAGCAGACGTCGATCGGAGCATTTGAACGGAAAGGAAAGGAGCGTCCCGGACTCAGTCGGTCAGCCACAATCAACTGGAAGAAGCGTCACCCACCCCAACAGTCCTCGGAACTCCGGGATTCTTCTGGAAGAACAGATTTTTTAGGGGACAAGTGCGTCCTCCGATAGCTGATCCTCCAGACATCTGGCTTGCCAGAGTTGAAGTCCCAGCAGACGGCGACAACGACGCATCAATCAAACTCATTAGCGCCTCGAAATCCTCCGGAACGACGAGTGTCAACCCCGTCGGAGCCTCTCATAGGTTCCTTCCCGCTGCTGAGCGTTTCTGGCAACCTGCAGGTCCCATTCGTGTGGCGTTTCCTGTGCGGCAGAATGCAACATGGTTGGGACCGTGCACCGCTCCACCAGTAGGGTGACGCCGCATGCCTTTCGTCCGGTGGAGGAAACCGCTCAACGCGACCCTTTGGAGGTGCATCAACTACTGGAGCCTTTGCGCGTCTATTTGCCTACCGTGCCGGTTGCCGCGATCCATTAGCAGGCCGCAAGCAAACAGGCCGCAAGAAACTGTACACACAAGAACAGAGCAATTGGCGGCCACACGCGAACGTGAGTGTGTGTCAACCTTCTCGGCCCCGACAGTGTTCCCAGCACAGCCACCCAGCGGGTTGCGGGAGCACATATATTCGCACTTTTCCTGCGAGTTGTGATTTAGAATTTCTTGTGCGTGGCATTCGTCGTGTTCTGTGCTTTCCGTGTGCTCTCCGCGTGTGTGAGTGTGTGTGTGTGTGGAGGGGGGGTTGGTTTTTTTCAAAAAGCAGCAGATCCCAGAGCGAGGAATCACACAGCAGTCCGTTTCAGTTCTTTGCCGTACTTCCTTTGCCCCCCATCAAACAAAGCAAAGCCGTTGGGAGGGAAGTAATTGAGGTCAACAGAAGGAAACGGTTTCCCAGGTTGAAGTCCTGCTGAGCTCAGGGAGTGTGCAGGAGTCACCACATTTCACGACCATCCACTAGCCCAATCGCCCCAAAGTCGATCGCAGGCACCGCCGGGAGGATGGAACAGATCGTTACCACGATTGTCTGCTTTTTAATGGTAAGTCTGGAGTGTCACCAGGTATCTTCCGGGAGCTTCTAGCCGTGGGAAACCACCGGCACCGGGTGAGTCAGTCCCGCAGAGTTTTTGTGTAGATCCCACCGTGCCGGTTGTTTCTGGAGCGCCCACCCGGCCAACGGTCTTCCCAAAAAAGGAGAACCCGGCAATAAATGAGTGCGTTCTCTTGAAGCCGCGTGAGAAGACGGGAGGGATTGATTGATTTTCGTGGGGAGGTTTTTGTGGAATTGGCGCAATAAAACTTTCTCCGCGTCTTCCACCTCCCGCGGCACGGCACACGTTGCGCAGCGCGCGTGTGTTCTCCACGCTTTCCACACGCCTTCGAGCAAGCGCACGCCAACCGACGCCATTGACATCAATTAGTTGGGTCTCGGAATTGGAGCCTCTCTCTCTCTCTCCGCGTAGGGGGTTCTGCGGTTTACGGGTGTTGACGGTGGTGCGGTGGAACGGGGCGAGGATGCCCTCCATTGTGCTCCTAAACGGGGGAGCCGCAACTGACAGCCGCTTGACAGGGTTGACATTTTGGGGCTTAGGGATGCGGCAGGATCGCTTCTAGATCCGCACGATGAAGATCTAGTTGCTGGCCTAACCTTGCCCTAGACATGGGTTCTTTGCAACTTCCCTTCTTCCACCGCAACCCAGCAGCTTGCCAGTTCCGATCGGTTCCGAGTGATCGCGCACCGAGGCCTCGGACCGTGTGTGTGTGTGTGTGTGTGTTGTGCAAAACATCGCATCGGTTCGGTCGTGCGCATTCTTGCTCGCCAAGCATCCATGCGACCGCCATACGCCATGGCATGCGATGGGCGATGGGGCGCTAGAGAGGAGTGAAAGCATACGCCCCGGTTGCGCATTTGCGCCCCATTCGCAGCGATGCATGGAGAAGCGTGTCCTAGCCGTGACCTTCCCACTGACCAGCTGGGCGGGCGACCTGCCGATTCCGCAACACAGGCCCCAAGTCAAAGAGAAATCCTGACGCTTTGGGGCTTGCAATGGGCAGGAAACCCTTAGTTCCTCAATTTCTTTTTCCTAATGTTCCACAGTTTTTCTTGGAGCACGTCCGAGAGATTCTCTCTGAAGTCTAGTGATTGGAAAATGTTTTTTTTTTTTTTAAGAACAGAGCTCTATCAATTTCTATACAGAAAGCTTACAAAGTTCTTTGCGGCTACTTAATCAGAAAATTACAATAGAAATTTTACCTCTAAGGCATACATGTTTTTTATAGTTTTTTTTCTATTTATTTAAATTGTCTGTAAAGAATACAATTTTTAGCACCATTTTAGAAACGTAAATATTTTAGGTTTTACGTCGTGCAACTTTGATTCATAATTGAGATATCGTAAGATTTGCTGATTAATATTTGTATCAAATAAAAAAAATCTTCAAAGCACTGCACTATATTTAAAGTGCATATAAAGCACCGAAAAATAACTTTAGTTCTATAGGATGATTTGGACCTAGACCTGGTAAATTTGATGCCTTGAGGAAAGACATTAGAGAGCATTGTAAAAATATTACAGCTTCGACAAGAAATATTGAACGATTGCGAATCGATAGCAATTTTACTCAAACTTTCCACACCGTTGATGATGAAAGCGTCCTTAGGGAAAGAAGCTCCTAACTGATTTCTAAGCAAATTTAAAGTTTTTAGATTTGTCCATCATCCATCCGATTTGGCTTCCCACAATCTCTGGAGTAGTTTCTACCATGAAAAGGTTGCTTTTTCATGTCTAACGATCACGCATAATGCTAAAGGAATAGTGTATTTGTTATCTTATCTTTATCTATCTTTGCAGCTTTGTTAACAGGAAGCTATCGATTTGAAGAGAAAACGCTTGAAACGCTTCGAAGTTCTAGTGTTAGCAGGAAAGCGTTTCTATTATTGTACTTGAAGCGTTTTTAAACACTCGCTATAATGCTTTACTACTTTACTGCTTTACTTTGCTTTACTAGAACTACTCAATCAGTCCCTTCGACTGGTAACGCTTAATTTCAACACTAGAACTGCCAAGCGTTTTAAGCGTTTTTAGTAACGTTAATGGCATTTGGTTAACAAAACATTTTGTAAAGCTTGTTTGCTTTATTATGTTTCAAGAGTTTGCAGAGAAGTCAAAATAACTTTGTATCTTTGTGTTGAGCGTAAGAGCTACTGAATAAATCTTCTTTAAAGTTAAGCGTTACCAGTTGAAGTAGCTGATCCAGCAGTTCTAATGTAAATTCCTTACGCTTAAGGTAAAAATGCTAAATTATTTTTCCTTTTCAGTAAACGCCTAAAACAGTATAAAGTATTTTCAATTAATATTTTGAATTGTTTTGTTTACTGAATGCCTCAAATTTTGTATACAAAACGGTTAAAAACGCTTGAACGCGTAGTTGTAGCGTTAAATATGATTGAAACGTCTATCGTATGGCCATTACCAAGACGCAGGAGAAAAACACAGTAAGAGGAAAGAGATTTGCCATGGCAGCTTCCCCTTGGACCTACTTTTTAAAATTGCGTTGCACCTAGATTCCATCGTTCCAGCCGAAAGAACGAGTTGAACCTATTAGGTCTAGAACCAGCTCCACGTCCGCCCGAATATCGCCGACCCCAGTTGCCAGCGTCTTCACCCTTCACGGAGCAGGCGCAAAGCCCCCCCCCTCCGATAATGAAAGGCTCCCCCTTCCCCCAGTACCGGGTCCGGCCTGTCCGAGGATTCGATCTTTTGTGCTGGTACTTTTTGCCACCGTCGTCCGCACAGCACAGTGCCGCCCGGACCCCGACTCACGGGTTCTCCCATGCTGGTTCTTTACGGTACGTGCAGGATGGGGAGGGGGAAGGGTCTCAGGCCAGGAACTGGGTGCTGCCGCGCGAACTAATTAGTATTCAACCTTGATCTTATTTCCACCCTTTTCTTGTGCCGCCGCACCGCCACAAAGAGCGGGCACAGGCGTTCCCGCCCGGTCCGGTGGTTCATTGATTTTTTGTTGTTGTTGTTTTGGTTCTTCGGGTAGGAACTGTCGGATTCGTGCGAGCTGGGACGGCCTGTAAGGGCTTTGGGCGTAGCGAGCCAGAGTGCGCGCGCGCGCGGGTGGAGTGACTTTCACTTTTCCACTTCGCTTCATTGTAAAGTGGCTATGTAGTTTTGATTATTGTTGAGCTTTGTTTTTACAAACCTGTGTGTACAGTGGTACAGGTTGGTGCGGTTGAGCGCTTTGCGATGTTCGCATGAATTCTTGAGGAACGCACCACAGAACATAATGTAGAAAAAAAAGGTTCTTAAGGGGCGTTGGTGCTTCCTGTGTTGGGCAGCACGGTTGGCAGCACGGCGCGTCATCTAAGCAAGCATCGTACCGATCACGTGATCGATCGGTGATCAGGTCCGGTGTCGAGATATGACGAGGAAACAGTTACGGACCGGTGGCGGCGGCGGCGGCCGCGGCGATGACGATCGTCAATCTGCTTAGTATGACAATCCAATGGGCAATGGGCAACCGAAGGCACTGGTAAGAGCAGCAAAAAAAAACCGAACCCAGTCGAACCTAGCCCGCACTGCAAAAAAAAAAGCAAAACCTGAATGGGAAGGGAACGCAGCGAGCTACAACAACACAAAAAAAAACTGGATCAATCCAAGTTAAAAGTAAACACATTCTGGGTGTTCACTTGGCAGCCTCGGGGCGGCTGCCGGAGAACGGGTAGATCCTATTGTGGAGCGCTTCGAATGCGCTGAATTAGAACGCAGAGGCGGTCGCTGCAGCCGACCGGCCGACCGACGACTTTCTGGACAAGTTTGCAAAGTCCTCCCGACGACACGGTTGGCTTTAGCTTTGGCTTTTGTGAACTTGAAAGGCAATACAGGTTTGCTGCTACCCTGTGCAGGTCTGGGCAGGGGTCCGGGGGCGGAACGGAAGCGGGGGCCAACTATGCAGAGTGGCGCACACGTACGTTAGACAGCCCAGCGCAATATGCTCCAAACCCTGAACTCTCTTCGCTCCACGGACGTTCTTTCTCGCACCAAGCGGCTCGGGAAGCATCGCTCCCTCTGGCCCGGCCCGGTTGGGGCACCCTGCCGATGACATCATGCCGACACGCGTCCAGCGTCTCAGACCGATTGGAAGCATCGCCACCTGTCATCGGCGTGACTCCCGCCAGTGATATATTGGTCCCAATGGCCTGTCCCTAGAATATGCGTTCCGCCATTACGTAACCCTGGCAAAACCCCGTCCGGAAGGGTTCCTTCTGGTGTCTATCTCCAGGGAGCGCAGGCGCGTAATTTGCACCCTCCAGGAGGCAAACGGATAATCAGCCACAGCCTGCCGAGCGACAACACACTGCTCGGCAAATGTTTTTCTCACGGTGGTGGCGACCGCGAACACTCCCAAAATTCCTTATCCTTGGACGCAAGGAGATGGACGCGGGAGCCGAACGGGTGCGATGAAGTTTAGCTTGCAAAAATGGTAATTAGCGCGGCGCGGTGCTGCGTGCGATGGAATATTAATTCTCGGTTTCGCGCGGCGGCTGCTGTTGCTGCTGCTGCTGCGATACTTTCGATTTTTTTTTCCACTCTCCACCGCTCGATAACCGAATGAAGAGGAAGGCAGGAGGGACGCTGTTATTTCGGTTCTTTGTTGAATGTGTGTGCGGTTTCCTTTTCGCTACGGGCTACTGGTATTTTTTTTTTTTGCAAACTGGTACTGGCGCGATTAAGGTAATGTAACACGCTGCCAGCGGGAAGGAAGTTGTAAGTGACAGGGGTGACAGAAATAAAAGCAATAAAACTGACACATTTTTAACGCTCGTCGTTTGACGGATCGTTCAAGTCACCGGGCGCCAAAACATACGCTTAATCCATTGCAGCGTACCTTGTTTAATCGTTCTCCAATTCCAAGGATGTACAACGAGTAGAGATGTTTTGGTTAAGAAAAATACTTATAGACTATCCATTCAACAAATATTATTTTCCTGGAGTTGTTCTTCTGATTCGGCTACCGAGCTAGAATTCGTTCGTTGTCTGATTGATCATCAATAAACACTTCAAATTCGGTGTCCTGCGCTTTTTTAATTGAAGAAAAAATTAGCAACAAGAAGAAGTGGTTAATACTTGGTCAACATTTGAAGAACTTTATTGGTTCTCCAATCTCAAAAATGTAGATTTCCTCGTCTGTTCCATCGATCAAGTCACTGGTGTACATATATTTTAGTCCAGCGCACAGTTTGCCATTAAGCCGAATCGAAATAGGTTCGTCATCTGTTCGTTCGTTGAAGTCTCCCGGTAGCAAAAAGCAGCTCATTCAGTTTAGAATTTCATTTTTCACTCTCCTATATTTAAAAGTATGCGCAAAGAGTAAAATATGTTTTATTAGAACAAAATTTAAGGACCATATTTATAAGAAAACGAAATTTTCCTAAAATTGTTTTTTTTTCGTCTAGTGATCGATCCATCTAGTCATCGGTGCGAATTGAAGGCTTCTAATGTATATGCTCAGTAAAACAAAGAGTAATTATGTTGCACTACCTTAAATATTTAAGAATAGCATGCTTTTTGAAATAAGGCAAGTGCATTTTGGTATTTTGAGCAAAATTCGATTAATTTGACTTTAATGGTCATACCATTCGCTTATTACTTTATTTATTTATTTATTTATTTATTTATTTATTTATTTATTTATTTATTTATTTATTTATTTATTTATTTATTTATTTATTTATTTATTTATTTATTTTTTTGTGTAATTATTTATTAGTATATTTATTTATTTATTTATTTATTTATTTATTAATTTTATTTTCCATACTTGTTTAAAGCCAAAAAATGAAAATAAAATGATTGCTCAATAGAAAATGTATTGTGGAATGATCTTCCAGATCTTTAATCCGTTCGTCGTCTGATCGGTCGTCCAAGTTACCCTTACCAATAACCTACAGATCTTCAACAGAACTCAATGTTTTGTGCGTGCGCATTTACAATGCTTAGCAGAGAGCAGACACGTTCTGCTGGAAAGTTTAAGCGCTATTTTGGTGATAAAATTGATTCTTCTTTGAGTTTTGTAAGGTCCTATCTGACTGCCAAGCAGAAATACGTTCGCCGTCTGATCGTTCGGTCGAGACACTCGGTTCCGACCATTATCAAATCTATTTCAGAGTTATGTTTCCTATGTGTTTTTTTTCCTAATTCTGAGGATCTCCAAACCACTGAGATGTTAAAAAACGTTTTTTTTCAGGAGTCACTCCTTTATCACCTCCAAAGATTCTTCTCCTTCTCCTATAGAACTTATTCTCGTGTATAACCTGTTCCAAAGCTTCTAGATATTGCAACGCTAGATAAAGAACGCTGTCGGTTTGTAGTAGTTACATCATTCCCAGGAGTTGTTCTTCCGAGCTGGAATACACTCGCAACGAACCTCTGAATGGCATCAGAAGTGAAAGTAGACGTATCGGGTGCAGTGGTCGCTTGGTGTCTCAACGCATTTAGCACACCGGCGTGGCGTGTGTGTTCTCTCCCCGTATCGTTTGGCATCGAGCGCAAGGCCTTAGCCGAAATGAGACCAGCGTGCGAGAGGGCGCAAGCGCATCGGATGCCTCCGGGCCGGCGTTGAGTTACCGAAGAAATTAGGTCTCCCGCCCCACCCTTCCACCCAGGCAACGGGTGGTCGTGGCGAACCACCTGACATTGACAGACTTTCAGCTGGTTCAGCTTCTTGCGGGAGAAGAGGGGGGGGGGGGTGAGTTTTGCTTCTCCGGCGGGCTGCTGGCTGCGGTGTGCAGAGTAATGCGATACTTTCCATTCCGGCGCCGGCCTAACGGAGTCAAAGTCACATGCCTCACGCGCGAGAGGAACCGGGCAACAGCGGTATTTGGCACTGTGACATTTCCTTGTGCCATTTTTTGTTTTGCTTTGCTGACGAACCCTTCGGCATCTCTAGATGTACCTTTGGGGAATAGTTCTTTCGGGCGGAATGTCCACGAGAAGCAACCGAAGCGGTTGGCGGTGCGTGACGCGACGGTTTGCCAGGGGTCACGATCCTGGGATCCTTGGCTGGATGCCGCACCCGTACAGCAGAAGTACGTCACACCACGGTGCCGAAAGGGATGATTTGCGTCATGATTAATGGGCGCCCAGTTTGACGCAATTCTTGCGCTCTAGATCGATTTCAGTTGGCTAATGCTTTTAGGCACTTGCCCGCACCGTTGTATTGGGAAGAAGGAAGTGTTGGACGTCTAATTGCGCTCCAAGTTCTTTGGCGATGACGCGTCTGACGCTACAGCCACTGCTACCGTTGACAAAACGAGTCAACCCTTCCACCCCGATGAAGCTCAGGTGGCAAGCAACCGGCGTCCAGCTCGCTGGTGATTAATGGCACTGGGCAATGGGTGTGTAGGCAGGCGGTGCAGGCCCTTGAATGCCTGTCCTGCGCCGTCGGTGAAACGGCGATCGTCAATGGCTCGGGCTCGGGCTGGTGGCCGGTGGCGGGCGGACCGCAACACTTCATTGATACACATCCGGCAGGTTTAGGCTTTTAGCCACCGCAAACTAGCTGTCAAAGTGGTCCGGGGCGGCCCCGAGGTGGCCGGGCAGTGCAAAAGCATTTCAGGGCCGCCCGCGAGCGGCGTTAGCTAGGTTACGTGCAGAAAGAAGGGTTCACTGCGGACGCCCACGCGCCACATGTGCTGCTAATTACCGTCCATTCATGCAACGCCGCAACGCTCACCGGAGCTGGCGAGCCGGTGGTCAAACGCAGCGGTGTGAAGGCCATTGCAAAGGCCACCCGCAGCACCGGGACATTCTATTCCTGCACGCTCCCTACCCCCCGCTCTCCTCCTCCGGGTCGATTGTTTTGGTCCTTCGAACCGGATCACTCCTGCTTTGCGGCATGAATCATGGGACGTGCGCATGGCAGTTGCCAAGCTGCTGGCCTACCGTTCTCGGTGGCTGCTCTGGACCTAGCAGTTCTTGTTTCTGAGGTCATCCAGGCAGCTAGAGGCTAGTGGATTAAGGCACAAGAGCTGCAGAAATGCAACGTCCAGCGTCGTGCGGACGTCCGAAAAATGTCTTCCACTTGCGCCAGTTTTTCCTTCCGTTCGGATTCCGATTTTGCGTGCAGCACACCGCACGACATTGAACGGCCTTGGATGGCCATGAAATTGCCCCGACCGGCCGCGCGGGGATGGGTCTGCATTTTGCTTTTTGTGCTGCTCCAACTACTGGTCGCTTCGCTTGCGTTCCGCGCAAGTTTTTCCTTTCCTTTTGCCAGTTTGCTTTTGAGGGCAATTTGCCGATCGTGCGGCTAGATATTGCTGTACCGCTCAGGGTGTTCGCTCGGCCGTCTCGTTCGCTCGCGCGTTCCTGCCCTTTCCTCCCCTTTCGTTCGGGCGGCTGCACCACTCGCTCCGTTCGTTCAACCGAGCGCGGCCGGGGCTGTAGGCCGTTCTACTTTAGGCTGCACGGTTTTGCTTCACCGTGTGCGCGGCTGTGTGAACTCTTTGTTTATGGTCTCGGACCGGAGTGCAGGACTCCTTGCGGTACCCGGTGGTTGCTTGCCGTAGGGATGCCCTGGATGCCGCTGCTGGGTCGGTAAGGTGGTGCTTGGTGCCTTCCCTTTCCTAACCCTCCCCTCTCCTCTGCCCTGGTTGAGGTGTAGCTCGGGCTTTTGTGCCGTTGTCAGCATTCGCGATGGGCACTGGAAACGGCACTGGCCGTACGTGTGATTGCGTCGACGAATGCGCGAAGAAACAATAAAAGCGGCGGCAGTTAAAAACCTGAAACAACGCCCTGGCCACTCCTCGGCGACGACTCGCTGTCTTCTGGGTTCGTTCGCCTTCACGCGGAAGATCGAACACGACACGACACACGAAACAAATTACAAGCACAGAGGGTGAGGGAGAGAGAGAAAATGAAAGATGCCTTCACACCCCTGGTGGGGAAGGGCAAACTGTTGCAGACCATCATCCGTGAGGCGTTGTATTGGGATGTGAGGTGAAGAAATTCGGAACCGAATGTTTTGGACGGGCGAGGTGGAGTAACATTTTATTGCCTGACAGCTCAGAGACTAAATCTTTTATTTGCTGCCTCTTGCTTGCACCCATTCTTGGGAGGAGGAAGTGGTTAAAATTGGCTAATTAGTTTGCAAATGTCATTCAGCTCGGGCCAGGAAGAAGTGCTGATTGGTATACTTTGCGTTAGGGACGCAATTCGCTCAGTTAGTGATGAGTCTTTGCTGTAGCCATCTACACGATTAGGCCTTACCGAATTAGATGACCGAAATTAACACCAAAAGGTTGCTAAATTCTTCTTCCGGAGTACATCAAACATCAGCACGATTCCTTTTTAATGGTCTGAACGGGGGAGATAGCAAGATCCGGAAGATTTTTGCAATGATCTAAACACATTGCTTTAATGATACCTTAATGTCACTTCCAAGCTCTTATACTCTTGTCCCAGTCGTGATCCCAATCCCGAGTTCCTAGATCTTTCTGGATTAGGAATGGCTCGCATCTAAAAATGGACCAAAGTTCCTGTTTGATTTATGAAAAAATACAAATATGAAAACCCCCCTTTCAATAGACTTTCATCTATTCCTTTGGTATAGTTTTAATTTTATTGCTTACTTACCTTGTGCAAGTTACATTTTGGTACATTGAGGCTGAGAACCTCTATTGATTTAAGCCACGGTATGTTCGTTATCAGTTCTAGCTTCTTGTGTAGCGGCCTGAATAGACGATTGTATGGTTAATAGTTCAGTTCTTTGTTCTAACCTTAATGCAGGAATTTCAAGTTGGGTTTTTTTTCTAAATGAAGGGTGTATTTAGTGAACAAAACTATACAACGTTCAAACCATTTAAACGATACATCCCTTGAGTATGTGTTACATTTTTCTTCTTACATGATATTTAGGCAGTAATTTCAGTTGAGCTGAATCGGGTAGAGTTTTTTTAACGTTTTTTAACGTTACTTTTTAAGAGTGCATTGTTGTCAAAATCAAGTGATGTGGGGTGATAGGTTAAAACAAAATAAGGTTTTTTTGTGAGAGCTGGTTCACTGTACACCAGATTCAGTCTACTGAACTTGGGCATGCCCTTATTTGAAAGCGTAAGTGGTTAGAGAGAATGAACCAGCTCTAAGGAACGGAATAATGTAAAATCGGTTTTTAAATCATCTGTTCCGTGCGAAGGAATATCCTCTAAGGAACGCCTCTAAGAAAATACCTACCTATGAACGATAATTCATAGAACTAAAGCATTGATAGACAGTCTAGAAAGCGTTTTCTTAAAATTCAGAATGGGAATCGAAACACGTCGTGCGTTGATTGAAGACCTACTCCCTCACCACTAGACCACCGAACTGTCGCTCTTCAAGATACACTAAATGCCAATAAAAACAATGACGTCACACTGTGATCAATGTACTCTCTTTCTCTTTCTTTCCCGTCTTGCAGATTTTGGCCATCGTTCGCGTCGGCAGCGTTCCTGCACCGAGTGACATCATATCAGGGCGAGAGTTCCTATCGCTGCTCATGAAACCGACCGTCGGGACGTCGTCCGTCACGGTGCCGGCTGCGGGTGGTGGCGCTGCCACCCACACCCAGCAATCGCGCCCCTTCCGGGGGTTACGAAAGTTCCGCCACTTCTTCTTCGACCAGGCGCCGGGTGCGGGCGACGGTGACGACACGATACTGCCGATCGAGGCACTGTTCACGTCGCAGGAAGATCTGGACCGGAGCAGCACGCGCTTCTACGGCTATCGGAGGGGCGGCAGTGGGCGTACGAGTAGCCCCTCCAGTACGACACCGGCATCGACGTCGGTGAGCGAAGCGGATGACGAGCCGCTCACTACCGCAGCGCCCTCGTGGCTCGTTGACGGCGAGCCAACGACGCCGCCACCGACGGACGGTACCGAGCTGCCGACGACGGTGGAGGAGGAGACCAGTACCATCCCGGCCGGACCGGTGGTGGAGGAGGAGCGAGTTACGGCTGTGCCGCCAGTCGTGAGGCCGTCCGCGCGGAAGCGTGCCAAAGCGATCCAGCAGCCGGTAGAGTCCGCCGCTCGCCACTCGAATGCGCACCGGAGCGAACTGTCCGTCGAGGAGCTCGGTCCAACGATCAGCAAGGAGGAGGAGCCGGACTCGGCCAAAGGGGAATCGTCCGCCGTGGCGAAGCTGGTCGCACCGCCGGCCGCCCAGCGCTATCGCACGCAGCGCAAGCAAGAGTCCGCCGGGCGGCAACCCTTCCAGACGGTAAGCTACCAGCTGGGCGGGGAAAAGGCACAGCTGAAGTCGGTGCGGGACAAAGCGGTGCCGGCGACGTACTCGGAGCCGGCCCGCTTCTACTCCGAGCCGGCCCAGTTCTACTCCGAGCCGGCGAAGGTGTACTCCGAGCCGGCAAAGGTATACGGCGAGCCGGAGCGGGTGTACTCCGAGCCGGCGCGCGTCTACTCCGAACCGGCCAAGGTGTACTCGGAACCGGCCCGGGTGTACTCCGAGCCGGCGAAGGTGTACTCCGAGCCGGCGAAGATCTACTCCCAGCCGTCCAGCTACTGGCAGACGGCGTACTCGCCCCAGCACGATCCAACCACCAGCACGGTGGCATCGCCAACACTGGCAGCGCCGTCCACCACCATGACGACCACGGGCAGTACGGTGGCGAGCAGCACAGTGTCGCCACCCAGCACCAGCTCCGCCGGTCCGGTGCGCCTCGTGTTCAACGAGCTGGACAAGATTCCGTACGACCAGCTGAACGCACCGACGGTGGACGGGGAGGAGGGCGGCGGCGGCTCCATTCACAATGCTATCGGGAAGTTTGTGCCCAAGCAGCCCCAAGCCCACGGCCCGGAGCGACCGGCGACCGGCGAGGATGAGTTTGTCGGACAGCCGCCGGCAGGCCCTGTCGCGGTGCAGACGCTCGCGCCCGTACTCGGCGGCACGGGCGACGACTCGAAGGTGGGTTACGTGGTCGAGGGCCGCAACTATCGGAAGTACCGGGTGGAGGAGAAGACACCGGACGGGTTCATCGTCGGCGAGTACGGCGTGCTGTCGCACAACGATGGTAATCTGCGCGGCGTCCGGTACACCGCCGACTCGGACATCAATCCGCGCCTGATCTACGATGCGCTGCTCAAGTTTCTCTCCCTATGAGGCCAACCGTGCTGGTATCTGTGTGTGCCAGTGTGTCTGTGCGCGCGTTTGTGTGTGTGTAATGTATGAATGTGTGTGAGTGTGTGTGTGTGTGTAAGGAGAATCTGAAGACGAGTCATACGTAGCCAAAAAGAAGAGATGCAGCAAGAAGTTGTACACAGTTTACCGGGTGCCGGGAGATATAGCTCTTTGGGGAAGGATGTTAGTCGGAGATGGGCAATAGAGCGAGAAGGAACCATAAGATTCAATTTAGCGAGGAAGAGAGAGAGAGAGAGAGAGAGAGAGAGAGAGAGAAAGAGTTGGAAAGAGATCAAGAAGAATAGTAAAAAAGTCGGGTTGGAAGCCGCGTACATGCAGATGTAGTTGATGCCATATTCCTAACCGCAGCTCGACGTACACACACACACACGCACCCAACAATCTGGACGTCCCCGAAGATACCGTCCACCCACTGCCACGGCTTTTAGTAGGTTTAAGTGTGCACGCAAGCTTAGCCCATATTTTAGAAATGTCCTTGCCCCTGCTCCTCCTCCTATCAATACAGCGTTTCCCAACTCGATTAGACGTTAGTTGCAAGCATTTTGTAGTGATTGTTTCATTTAATTTGAACACTGTAGCACATCTATTTAACTCTCGCGCAACGGTTGTCCTCATCGTGTCACAGCAATACATCAACAAAGCTTTGCAAGAGGAGCGAAATGGTTGCAGAACGGTTGCATCTAAAAAACTATCATGCAAAAATTTTAATACGAAATCCTTCTTTGATGATTCGGGTTACTAACTATCGTGTTACACTAACGCCCCCTTGTGGCAGCTAGCGGAACCAGACAAAAACCAGTTTTGGTTTGCATTTCGATAATTGGAGGTATTAAACGTATTTTGCATCCATTTTCGATGTGAAAAAGTAGGGAATGTTTGGAACGTAAATTTGACATCGTTTTCTAGACCGTTTTATCTGAATGTGTTTGTGTTTGTTCCGCTAGGCACCGCAAGGTGGAGCGGGTTTAACACATGGCTACGCTCCATGACTCCTGACTTTAAGGCACCAAAATTTTACTCTAAGTCACACATTTTTGTCCCAAAAGATGAACAATCTGCTTCGTCAGCTCAGATGAAAAGAAAAATGAAATTATTAGATTGATTTGCAATTGTTTAAAATAAAGTGAATAATTAATGTTATTTATAACGATTTTTTTATTTGTTTTCTTTTCAATGGTAAAAAAAATGAGCTAACTACATGGATTTCGATGAACACTTAAAGTTTAATTATTGTGGAGTTGTGAAAGATACAGCTGTAAATACTTGCAATTAAAAAGCAACTTATTATCCTTTAGTACCTTTGTGACAGAAATTAATTAGAACAGTTCAAATAAATCGACCATGAGATAATATTTGCGGCAACAACTTTATTTAACTCTAATTATTCATACGAAGGCTTATCATGAATGAATTTTGAAATTAAATATTTGAAGTAATTGAATGGAGTGGAAAACAAATTTATCGATCGATTTTTTTTAACACGATGACGATAACCACTGCGCTAGTGTTGAAGTGTTGTGCAACAATGTCGAAATTGAATGAGACGACTACTGTATTGTACGTGCAATGGCTTTGAATATACACCGGGAAGCACTGTTTTGCACGCGTGTGCTGGCTCAGGATCCCTCACTTTGTTGCGTCCCCCAGCTGCAGATGTGCAAGGTTAACGATTGTAAGTTTAGCAGACCGTATTATACAATACCTTATAGGATGGGCAGAGTAATAGGTTAAGCTAGCAGGAACTAGATCTATCTAGGCGTAATCAGGTAGTCGCTCCTCAGGCCGTCGTCAGTTTGCCATAATGCTTTCGCAGTTTCATTTCTCTCACTCACTTGGAGTTAGTTAAGCAGAGCTCGCGGTAGGCCCTTAGCTTAGGAAATAATTCGCTGTCTGAGCTCCTACACCTTCCCCGTTCGCCTTCCGTCACGTCACGCCCATTTTTTTCTATTGAATTAAAATGTGATAATAGCGTAGAAGATATTAACTTAACTTATCCTTTAGGCGGTAAGCCATCGCCCCCAGTGGGAATGGGAGATTGGTCACCGTCACAGGCATCCGGAGGGAGTAAGTTTGTTTGTTTTGCTCAAGTCAGTTTTAATGTCTCCCCCTTGCCATCCCTTCCCAACCGCGTGTCGGCAGGTTCGGTTCGCGGGACATACAGGCAAACAGGTCAGATATGGAGGTGGAAAGCGCACGTCCCAGAGCCGGATTTGCCATAGCTGGACGGAAGTGGAGGCTAAAGTCGCTCTAGCAGGTTACTGGAAGTGCGAGATGCTTCCAGGAGTGCGAGATGCTTCCAGGAGCTCGATGCAGACGTAATCGTAATCTATTGGGGGAGCTTAGTGGGAGATGATAAGGAAGAAGCAGGTAGGCAGTCCAGTGTTGCCAGCTGCTACCGGGGTGAATAGTTTTAAGCAAGCTAAGGTTAAGCGAAACGGATGTAGAATTGTAAGTAGTGGCAAGTAGTTACGGTTTCTTCATGCGCAGCCATGTGGTGTGGGGGTATAAGAAATTCTTGCTTTACAACAAAAAAATGAAAAACAGTTTTGTAAGGTATAGAAAGAATTTTGAGCACGATAGGGGAAGAATTCTGGAGAAAGGTCGTTAGAAGAATAAGCAGTAGTAGGGGTCGTCCAGCTAATCCAGAGCACGCCAGAAGTTTGCATTCTTAGAAGCATCTCGCACCCTCCCTCCCCGCTCTCTCTCCCCCCTCCCCTTCTCCTACTAATAATAATTCTTGACGTATCGCCCACGCTACTTCAAACATCAAAAAAGCCCCTCGCTCGGCTCTGCCGCGTAACGACCATCCGGATGTGTGTCGCGCGCCCGCGCCCCCGAATCATTACATCGTCGATAAGCATTGTGTAATAAATGTATTCTTTTTCCTCAGCAAAACGTCCACCCCCGGGGTGCTTCACTTCCCCGCGTTTCCAGTTTGAACAGTGCGGCGGGGTTTCCATTTCCGCGATGCCTTACCGTGAAGATATCACACCGTATCGACCGCACTCCCGGGGACCGGCGGAGGTTACAATATCGAGGGTAGCCGCTATACTGCCGCTAGGCACTGCCTCAGATCTCGTGCATTCAAAGTCCCTCGCACTAACTTCCCGCCCCCTCCCCGCCTTCACCTCGATTCTTGCTTTGGTAGTTTGGTAGAACGATGTCGTGGTAGCTATAAATAGCCCCCCCCCCCTGCGGACGCATTGGGAACTTGTTGTTCCGGGGGGAGGACGGAGCATGTAAATCAGAGCTGCAACAGAGAACGGAGAGCAGTGGGAGAGAGAGAGAGAGAGAAGGAAAAAAACCAGCTCACTCACTCTCGCACTCGGTAGCGTTGTGCCGTGCAAAACTAGCCGGACACACCGGTACGAAGTCCACATCGGCGAGAGGAGGAGGAGGGCAGAGGGGACACATTCGCATGCACGAGTCACTGCCGTGTACAGTACACGGGTGTTGTCCACTAACCTGTCTTTAGCCTCCGGACGTGTTGCTGTGTGCATTTGTAGGCGTTGGCCGCCTTTGTCCCGGACGCTGGCTCGGATATCCGAGGCGTTCGTTGGTAATGATGCACTCTATCGGCCATCGAAAATTCGGCGCCACTTGGCCTACAAAACTAGGTTGGGTCGACTTTGGAGCGGTCGGTTTGTTCGGAGAAGGCGAGCGGGTGTGTCCGGGCTTTTGGGAAGCTTTGAGTTCTCCTGGACGTTCCGGCACGCCGTGCACGCGCCGAAGGTAATTAGCTCTGGAGATCCGAAAGGGTTTGTTGACTGGGCGACGCCACTGGACGAGCGTTGCGTACCCCGCCCCTCTCCCCCTTTTTCCGCACTGATGGATTATTAATCATCGACCATTAATCTTTGCCCCATCGCGCTTCGGGGCAGGGTCGTAACGAAGCGCACCTTATGGCACCGGGGAGGGAAGGGAGGGTGCGACAGTGGGCTCATATTTCCGATCGTACTCCCTTCTGTTCCCGGGGAGGGTGGCTGCCTCAACCTAATGAAGTTATTGCGCCTCGGCAGCGGCGCCCCCGAAACACGGCGGGCTAGATTTTATTGCGGCCCTGTTGCGCATCCGGATGTGCATGTGCCCTCTGCACGATGTGTCCTTGACGCCGAAGATTCCGGCGAGCTGCGCAACGGCGATGATCATCGACCTCGGCAACGCCACGCACCGGTTGCGGCGAGTGTAAAAACAAAGGATCCGTGCAGCCCGGGCGGCAATCATATTCGCGCTGCACGGCGTGGCTGATTTCGCAGATAAACGGCGGTGCCTAGTTAACACCACCGTCAATGATGACAAATCGTTTTGACCCTGTGCGTGTGTGCGCGTGCAGCGGGAATGGCATTCGTTTGCCGTCCGCGGGCGAGCTGTGTGTGATTGAAGCATTTATCTTCGTTCGATAGTCATAAAACAAATAGGGGAGGGGGAGAGGGACCAGAAGTAAAAAGGTAGATAAGAACAGTTGTGCAGATGGTTCGGTTGACAGGATGTGCGGCGATGGCTCGGGAAGCACTGTGGTCGAGGTTTTTTTCTGTTTCTTGGTGAAGGTGAAGGTAAGGCGGCTTTTAAGCATGATGGCCATCCTGCAGATAGGGAACAGATTGGACGTTTATGGCTACACGGAGGGCTTATGCGATTGATTCGCTGTCGTCTGTTTGACTCATCGGAAAATTGAAGACAAGTGGTCGATAAACTCATTAGTGGATTATGATATCTGTTGAACGATGCTATCTTATGTGTCTGGAAAGCTGACTAAGCAGATAAGCCCCGGGTCACATTTCCTCCGATAGTTTCAGAAACAAAATAAGGCTTAAATGGGTTGAGAAATTCTGATCACAATCAGATATTGGGATAGCACTCATCAGTGGATTATGATAACTGTTTGGACGATTCTATCTTATATGTCTGAAAACGTGTGTAAGTGGATGAGCTCACAAATTCTTCCTGAATTCTTCAATCGGATCGCAATTCCTCCGATAGTTTCAGAACAAAATAAGGCTTAAATGGGTTGAGAAATTCTGATCACAATCAGATATTGGGATAGAATTCATCATTGTACTTAGAACACTCATTGTGATAACTATTTGGACGATTCTAACGTGTATGTCTAATGTAGGATGTATGTGGATGAGCTCACAAATTCTACCTGAATTCTTCAATGTCTTTAATTGGATAGAACTTCCTCGGATAATATCCACATAAACTATATGCTAAATGAGTCGAGAGAGTCGCAATCAGTTATCACAATATTTTACTGGGATAGAATCCTTTAGTTTCACTACTGTCTTTAAAGGGCATCAGGTGCATAAAATTCCAGGATCTTTTGTACAAAAACAGCAGCTGGCGCGAAGATCACAGCTGTACTAACCCAGAGGTACTAGAGGTAAGAGATACTAGATATGAAACTAATAGCTTCACCCGGACACTCACATGAAAAGGACTATGTTTTACGCGGTAAGAAACTATGGAAATAGATTAAGGGACAGAAATATTTCGAAGGATTTCAGTCCAGGATTTTTAAATGCAAATAAAATAAGTTCTACTGAGTTCGCTTCTCTTATAAATCGTTTTTATATTTTTGTTTTAATCCTTTACACAGAAAGGTTGCATTTGTTTCATTAAAATTTGTCACTATGCCTCGCTTTTCGCGAAGGATACGCAAAGCTTTTACAGCGCTTGAAAGCTTGCTTTCTCGCCAAAGCTTCCCGTTTGGTTACGCGACAGTGGTGTAGAACTCAGTTCGAGGTATTTTTAATATTGGGTGCAATATGGATTTGTTTCTTTTAAATTAAGTTATGAGGCTTATTAATAATTATTTATGAGGCTTAAACATTATGTTAGCTTTTGAATGTAGTTTCATCCAACTGAACTGACGGGTAGGGTTGTACATGCAACAGTAGAGCACAGGTAGAGAAACGATAGATTTTTGTTTTGCTTGTAAGAAACTGCGGAGACAACTGAAACAATACATTATCGTTAAGCAATCGGAAGACTATTAAACGGATACGATTGGATGGCTTAATTGAGAGAAATATCTCATTAGTACGCGTGTTTCATAAACAATATCACAAAGCAATCAGGTAATGTAGTAGGTGGGTACGATTTTTCGATGAAATTCAGTGAAAAGGAACACATTAAGATTTTATTAAATTATTTGCAGTTTTTTATGGTTACAAGCTTAAAAAAACTAGCAATATCTTTGTTGTATTGTTTTCAGTGGAGCTACAAATTTATGTTGCCTGTTCAGATAGGCTAAAATATATAAACTCATATTCAAACTCATACCTTTAGTATATTGATAATCATACCACTTTTAAACTGTTTTTCAATTCTCAGCTCTTATTGTTGTTACACCCTTACACGATCTCGTCGTTTGATCTGTTCTTTCATTTATTCATTTATTCATTTATTTTTTTGAAAGTCTAGGACCAGAACCAATGCATTTTCTATTTTTTTTTTTCAGAACCAATTATCCGAGGTGGTCGGGACCGGACGCATGCCGGATAATTGACCCGTGTTAGTATAAAAGCTGTTTTTTAATACTTTCGTTGTTATTGTAGGGATAAGTTAATTATAAACTGAGGAGTGGTTCTTGTCTTAACTTGATTTAACCATATCGCAATGAGCATTTTTGTTTTCGAGTTGTTAAATTGCTGGGTCACGGAAAATCCGTCCCCCCGGTCAATCAGCCCTCAGATAATTGACTAATTGATTAATTAATTGAATTGATAATTTAAAATCGCAATAATTACAAAACATACAACATGCACTAAGCTAAAGGTAAAAACCAAAAAAGAGAAAAAAACTTTTAATAAAATCGTGACTTTTGGACAAGTCTAATATTTGTTTTAAATGGACAATATTCAAAATTAATATATACCAAACGTGGTCCGGGTTTGACCCTGCTGCCTCATAAAGCAAAGCTCCTCATAAAGAAATCGATCAAACCGAATCGAAACGGGCTTTAATCGATGAACAGTTTTGAACAATTGCAAAAGCTTCCTCTCTCGAAAGCTCTCCTCCTTTTCTTGTGCGAGAGAACCAACATTCGAGAGCAAAGTAATTGGAAAGAGAAAGAAAGTGGAAAGGTACAGAGAGGGAAAGAGAGAGAGCGAGAGAGAAAAAGGGAGTTAAAACCAGCCCACTCTCCTCTTCCTGGCGTGGGACACAACCCGCCACCCGCGATTCGTTCGGGCGCTTCACTGGGGGTAAGATTACAATTAAGAACATTTTGATTATTTACGGTCGCTTGCACGTAAACGAAACGGACTGCGTGTACTTCATGCATTGCCGTGGGCTCACAGGGTTTTGGTGATTGGTGCGGAGGTTTTCGGGGTTAAGGCGTAAATTAGTTTACGTGCCTGGAATGGCCCATCGGACACCAAACACCCATCCTTCCCCCCATCCCC